>VZTT01042189.1:0-12559 GCA_013400855.1 Buphagus erythrorhynchus | reverse complement strand
ACTGTTTCACATTCTGTTACTCCGACTCAAGATTTCATCAAATTTTTAAATGAGTGTAAGTAAGGGAATCAGATGTGAGACCAGACATGACAACCAGACAGAGCCTCCAGGTCTAGGACCCCCAAAGTAAGAATGTCATCGACCTAATGGAGTGAGTCTAGAGGATGCCACCAAGTTGATCAGAGGGATGGAGCACCTTTCCTACAAGAAAGGGCTGAACAAATTGGGATTGTTCAGCCTGGAGAGAAGAAGGTTCCAGGGAGACCTTATAACATCTTCCAGTAACTAAAGGGGGCTACAGGAAAGCTGAAGAGAGACTATTTTACAAGGGCATGTCATGACAGGACAAGGGGGAATGGCTTTAAACTGAAAGAGAGTAGGTTTAGATTAGCTATTGGGGGGAAATTCTTCACTGTGAGAGTGGTGAGATACTGGCACAGGTTTCCCAGAGAAATTGTTGATCCCTCCTCTCTGAAAGTGTTCAAGGCCAGATTGGATGTGGTTTTGAGCAACATGGTCTAGTGGAAAGTGTGCCTTCCTCTGACTGGAGAAGAAACCGCAAAGACTTAAAAGTCTCTTCCAACCCAAACCATTCTATAGTTCTGTGATTTCACAAAACTCTAATTTGTCTCAAGTTCATATGGCTATGCTTCAACATAAACCTCAAAATTTTTGGATCTCAGCCCTGTCTGCTGAGGCAATATCAGTAGGAGAAGCTCAGCAAGTAGCATGCTAATTGTTTCAGGTATGATGACAGATGGCAATGAAACTGGGACACCAGGTAAGAAGTAGAAGGAATTAATGGTGCTGTAAAATTCTCTGGAGATAAAAAAGGGTGAGAGGTACATCTATATGGCAGCTGAAGATGAAAAGCAAGATTTGCTCTTCACACTGGTACATACTAATCTGTGGTAATTTCTGCTGAGATATATTCGGTTGCTGAACCTCTCCAGTAGCATCACCTGACAGGTACCTCCGTCCCTTTCTTTCATGTTTACTGCATGACATTTGTGAATCACTGACAACACATTATTTCCAGATTTATCAGTTAATCAACACTGCAGCCTGGCTCACCTGCACATCCTCTCCTCTGACAAAAGAGCAGAATAAAACTCTCCCTATGCTGAACCCATGGGGAGCAAGAGCTTGCAATACCCAAACTTTTAAGTCCTTTTATGACTACTGCTTTCAAAAAGTTGCAGGGGAAAGGACTGAGAACACATACCCTTAATCCTGTGTTTGCTGTGCCTGTAACAATGAAGTCACTCTCTTTGAGTTCCATTTAGCATGCCACCAATGCCAAGGCAAACCAGTGCACCTATGAGCACTGCAGTAAAACTGCCCAGGTGCTGCAGGTTACAGGAAATGTGGTGATTGATGGCTGAGAGCTGGTGTATGAACATCTGATCTCATGAGCAAAACTTCTGAGAGAAACTTCTGGAGTTCTATAATCAAAGAGACTATTTCCTTGCTATTTTATAGCAAGAACTTTGTAATTCTTTCATAAGGAAGAATGATGATCCAGTTATGGTATGAAACAAGCCAGATTACAGATAAATCAGTGAAGTTCAAGAATAAATCTGGTCAGAAACTGCTGAAGTGTTGGTTACTTCTCCAGTGGTGTTTGGAGACTTCCTGATAGACCAGAAAATTAGGGAAGGTTGTGATTTCCTCATGGGAATTTACGGAAAAAAATTCTTGAGATAAGACTCCATCTTTTCCCAGAATCATGTCTTTCAACACAGAGAAAGTGAAGATACTTATGAATTCCTCGCTAATCCTTCTAACAACTCCTTTGAAATGAGAACAAGCATATGCAACTAACAAAAATTCAAATTCAGGAGTTTGTTTAATGCTACAGAACAAAGAATAGACTCAAGTTGTAACTCAATCCCAACCTCTGTCTATCTTTTTTGTCTTCTTACCTGACACATACAGTTAAACAGAGTGTTTATTTATTTCATAGGAATTGTCTTTCGCAATATATCTATTGCATGAAGATAGTAAGCATGTCTACAATCTTACTATGGAAAAAACATTGCAAAATGAAAGAATGAATGTGCAGTATCAGGGTTTCTCTATCTTCTAATACACTAAAAAAAGTGTCTAATTGGCTTTCAGTCTCTCTGTTTCTGCTGTACTAGAAAACTTTATTATCAGTTCTTGTAATTTTAAGCATTTATACTTCAGAATTACTACTAATCCCAATTTCAGTTAACTTTTGTTGATTTTATGTTCCTTTCTATTGTCCTAACTTGCATGCAATTCTCTTTTCTGGAAGAGAATTCTTTAGTCTGTAGGGATAACTGAGAAGTTATTTCAACTGAAGCTGGCCCCTGCTGATCCTCATGTTGTTCAAACCTCTCCTATAGGGCATTAGTGTCTTCTTATTGTGGAACACCTCGTTGTTTCAGCTTACAAATCATAGCCACATAAAGATCCTTAGACATATAAAAACATTCCTTTTTTTCCCCCACAAATCAGAGACAGAGTTAGAAGTGAAGGAGCCTGAAACATTTCAATCTCTCCCACTGACACTGCCCTGCTTTGTGAAAATAGGAACGTAAGACCTGTCTCCTTTCCTGATGGAGCCTTTCCTTTCAGTACCAGAGGCATTGTCATTGAACCTAGGAGCTGGGAGATAGGAACAGTTAAGGAATCTCTAAGGTCTTTAATCTTAACTTCTAAGTCTAAAAAACAAGTAAGCAAGCATCACAAGAATATAAATTTGTCACTGAAGTAACCATGATATCTTACTGTGTTCATTTTCAAATGACAGCCACCTGATGGGAAACAGGAACACAGTGGGCTGTGTCAAGATGATGTGCATCTCCCTTCAGCAGACTTAAGGAAGTCTGACATAATTTCCAAATTCACAGGATCACAGTTTTCACCAGGCTGCAGAAAGCTAAAGAGTAGTCTGTAAGACTTGAATTTCATCCACCAACTGGTGGACTTTGTATCACTTTATCTAATTGCTATCTCTTTTCATGCTAAAATCAAGAAGATTGACCCCTACAGAAATAATGATCTAAGCCCCTACAGTATGTGTTGGTTTTGAAGGTTTCTTTTCTCTACTTAAGCTGCCTTTCCTGACACATAGAAATATGTCTATGACAGTTTAAAAACACAAAAAGCAGAGAAATTGAATTGTAGTCTCTATCTTCCCAAACCTTATGCTTTAGAGGTGATTGATAAAATCTGTAAGTGGGAAACATTGGGCTGGGTGCCTAGCTAGGCCCCATTAGCCTAGGCCACCACAATTTACACCAACTGGCAGTCTGCATGGCATTCTGTGGTGGTACTGCCACTCCCACTTTACCCACAAGCACAGCCTTGACACATTTTACTCACCACAGTAAATGATTTTTCTTGGCATATACATACATCAAAACTAATGGTCCAGGACAAGATTGTCAGTATTTACTCAGCTGTGATTGCAATCCCAGGTGCCAACAGAAATAAGGAAACGTACAAGTTCCCATCTCTCTGATTGGGATACGTCAGCCAGTAAGCAACACAAAAGTGCACAAAAAGTACCACTCACCTCCACTGAAGCCAACCAAATGAAAAAGAAGGTGAGTTTGGTGTAAGTCATATTGTAGTCTGCCCACTGAGTGATGCAGCTTTTAACAATCCTGGTTGGACTACTGGTGTATCTAAAATGGGTGAAAAAATGGAGTTTAAGTTGGACTGGGTGATTTTTTTAAGCAATTGGTAAAGTTGTTTCTCCAGAAAGAATAGACAAATCTTGCTATTCAAAATCATATGTAGGGCTATTTTGATCTATAATCTAGTTTCTAGCTTTTGAAGTTTCTCTCCTTCCAGCTGAACCACCATGTGTCCCACAAAAAGAAAACAGCAAAAAAAAAAGAAAGATAAGAAGTCATCGGAGGGATAAAAGCACACAGTTTCAGAGCAAGATTGTATGAAAAGAAAGTCTTAAAAAAGGAAACGGCTTTAATACATGGCTCAGAAACACGTTTTGGTTTTCTTTTAATGAACTAATGACTTTCAAAGCAAGCATGTAAAAAGCAACTTCTTTCTTGTTTGCTGCTCACCGTGACAAATTTGAAGTTCTTTGCTCTCAGATGTCTTGCAGAGTATGAATGAGCAAAAGTGAGACAGACTCTCACACTGGGGAACCAGGAGCAAAATTGGTATGTGCAGCTTTCCAAAAGCATCTGGTAGGGGTGCTTGGTCATTCTTCTGAGTGCTTGCAAGGCTGACTTTGCAGGAGCCCTGAGCATGTACAAATCAGCAAAGAATGAGGAAACACAGTGGGATATAACTGCTGACAGAAAGAGAGAAGACAACACCCTATGCTGTGTGATCACTTAACAAAAGGTAAATCTCAAATCTAGAGGTGGAACCTGCCATGCAGCTTTGTGGCACAGTATCTGTCCACAACATCTTGCACACTAAAGACATTTTTATGAGAATATTAGCACATGTGGTGGTAACTCCAGGCACTCAGAAAAACATAATCAAATTCAGCTCTCCCATTCCAAATCACATTGTGGTTACGGCCCTATACTAAAAAGGTGTTTGTTATGGATTCTGGCCCCCCTGCTGTCAAATCCTTCACTCTTCCTTCATCTCAACTCCATCAAGGGCTAAATCCAAGAATTACTGCTGAATAAAGCAGTTTTTATGCACACACAATGAGTATTTTGTTCAAGCCATTTAAGACATATTTTACATCAAAACTTCTCATTATCTGAAGTATTTTAAAAATGTTTCACCTTTAATCACAGTTTGCAGATATACTGTGTATAATATTAAGTTTGGTATTTGATGCACAACCATTTTTTTTTTCTTTTCTTAAATGCTTAATAATTTTTAAACCACCCCATGTTGCTAAACATGATCAGTCAGGGATAAGTAAATATTTTTGTCCATAGTAGATTTTCATATTTAATCCTATTTATTATAGTATGCAATAGGTTCCTTTTCAGAATAGAAAGTAAAGTAACTATGTCTGTATGGATAAGACTGCTTTATAACATTGGGGGTTTTTTTATGGTGTTTCCCTATGAATTTTGGAGATATTTTAAGATCAACTGTTTGTGTATTCTAAAGGGGAGCTGTGGTATGCCCTTGAAAACATTTTTATTTAATAAAGATTCAACTAAGAATCTACTTTGAGATGTGCACAGACCTATAGGTAATTATACCACTGATCTGGCAAAAAACCTTTTCTGCATAAATTTTTATTTTTTTACAGTCCTTCAAGGTTCCACATATCATGCTTATGGAAGCAAGTTTGGCTTGCTGAAACAAGCATGGTACAAATAGAAAGCATTACTTAGACTTCAAAATTAATGTAATTTTAATTTACTTCTCTGCTGAGTTTTGTCCCTCTTGTTACTGCAAATCAAAATAAAACCAAACTCCAATCTGAGCTCCTAGTGGGCATTTCCTCTAGGCTACAAAATTCCATAATGGCCCAGGAATGTTCTTGGAAATAATGAAGTGAACTGACCAGTGTCAAAACTGTCTTCTCTCTAGGAAGATATAGAATCAAAGTGATTCAGTTGAAAACTCTGCCTGCTGATGCAGGACCCATGATGGGCTAATAGAAGAACCACATTTCCCTGTGTGGAAAGCCTTCTGTCTGTTAAAAAGAGAAAGGGAATTTCCCCTCCCCCTTACAGTCCCCACCCCCTCCCCCCACCTACCCACCTAAATTTTTAATATTAAACCTGACCCAGAGATGGGTCCATCTACAATGCCCTCTGACAAAAAGGTTCTGGGAAGAAATGCAGAGTTGTAGCCACCTCCTCATCTTCTGATGACTCCTTTACTTGTGACTTGACCACTCATCTCCTAAGAAGTTGGCTTATCCTACATTCTCTTCTAAGAAGTGAATCTGTCTGTCACCTTGTCATGTTGGGGAGGCTGTATTTTTCTGCAGTGGGAGGCTGAATGTTACCTCTCCTCTACACACAACGGAAAACAGACTCTATTCTGCATACAGGGAAGCAGCACTTGTGTGTACATGTTCCGACTTGAACACGAGAAGCAGTGAATGCAACAGCAGCATAATGCAACACTTAGCAATGAAAAACACTTCCACACTGACTTCAATGAGCAAGCCAAGGTAGTGCAAGTATGTCTGTGGTTTATGTGTGCCACTTGATGTTGTGCTGAGATGTCCTAGAATGCCAGGATGCTGTCACAAGGCATCTGCTTTTGCAAGAGCGACTGCCCAATAATGTTTCTTGCAGCTGTGCAATGTCCCAGACACAGGTACTTTTGCTACTGCACAGGCTGAGCAGCTGCAGATGTGGCCTAACTTAGTGGACAGTGACCTCATTAAACAGTGCAGAGTAAATTGGTGGGGGCAGGGGGAGGCTGTTTGTTCCTCTTATGCAGATGGACAAGCTTCATCACATTTGCACCAGTTAGAAAGTATCATGCACTAGAAGACAAGTCACGAGTTGTCACCTGAGCTCTCCTTTCTGTTTTTGCACCTTCCTCAGCTTCCTACGGTGAGCAAGAGAAGCACCTACAGGACAAAGTACTTCACATTCCTTGTTGTTAATTGGTTTGCGATTTGCAGTAAACACTTAGAAACCTCATGGTGTCAAACAGCCACGAGATGTTATAAAGTGTCCTTTCAAGTGGAACCCTTGTTATGAGGCTGATGTCATTCAAATGAGGTCACTGAAAAAACCAAGTCAAATATACACTGACCCTTGTTAGTCGTCCCCTAATATTAGTTACTTATCAGAGAAGTCATGATCGGTTTCAAAATGTGAATAGACTACTGCATATTAACTATTATTCTAGGGGGTTTTTTGCAAGCCATATGACAAGGAGCTTTGGGGAAATTTTTCAGTTCTTTAAAGCCATTGAGTCAAGACAATTTCAATTTAGAAGTCTTCTATACAGGACAACAAATTCAGAAGGAAGTTATTGAATACAACATGCTGGTTGTCTGTACATTTTGCAGCAGCAATCACCAGATATTTCACTGTGCCTCTGCTTGTACACGTCTCCAGGGAGCCAGTGCTTAGTAGACTTTGAATTAACAAGAGCTAACTTCCTCTCTGCTCGTTCAACTTTAATCTAAGGCCATGGGATGGGACAGTTTCCTTTAACAAGGTCAATTCATTAAAACAGATGATTTGAAAAGAGAGAGCTGACCTTATCAGGCAATTACTGCCACGCTGAAACCCTGCTCTGCAGATCTAGCAGTGCCTGAAGTTTCATGCCTGCAGTGTTTGAGGGTTTCTTACCCACAAGAAACGGTGTGCACATAACTTCACACAGATTCATCTTGCTGGCACAGATCCTAGCTGAAAATGTATTATTTTTTGCCACCATACAAGATCCGGGGTACAGGGAATGAGGTTATGAGGTTCTGTCTCTTGCTCTCAGGATGCTAACACCCTCACAACCAGCCACTACTGAACTTTCTGTCTAGTGATGTAAGCTGGTTCAGAGGCACAGCACGCCATTTGCTGAGGTTTCCCAAAGGGACTCAATCGCTGCTGGGTGCTGGGGGTTTTTTTGCGGGTCCCCGATGCTCATCCAAACCGCAGCGCAGCATGTCCCGTCCCCTCCTTCTCCCCTCGGGCGGCCGCGCTTCCTCTAGATGGCACACGTACCTCTCCTAAAACTCACACCCGCCTCCGACATGGCATTTGGCAGCTTTTCTAGCTGCTGTTGCAAATTTTAAGACTAATAAAAAACAGCAACACAAAAGGCAGTTCCGCTGCCCCGGCAGGGAGTGAGGCTGCAGACCCTGCAGGGCAAGGCAGGGCAGCAGGTGTGGTATGAGGCACCGTGTTTGTCATCCCCCGATAAAAGCAATGACTGCAAAGAGTAAAGGTCTTCCTCAAGAAGCATATGTTTGAAAAATTTCCGTTGGTTTTGAAATCTGAGGGTAGGGCATGGAAACTGTGGGACTCTTTAAGTAAAGCCAGTCTTACAAAACCTGGATATTCAAATATAACCGTGTGAAGAGTACAGAAAAGCCTAATTCTGCCCCAGAGCTGCCTCAGAGCAGCCTTCCATCCCCCACAGACATGGAGAGGTCTGCTTATCAGCAGCCCCAAAAGCAGGAGCCGTGTCTATTGGAGCTGGAGTGTGCCAAGCCCCTTTACATGTGCTGCCCCTGCCTGGTCTATTTTTGCAGCCCACATGGCCGGTGGTTGCATCTGTCACAGGTATAACCTCCATGCATCCAATAAAAACACTATCCCATTGCTTGCATGGGCATCACCCCCAGATGAATGTCACATTGACCACACATCCTGCTTCTCCACTGCTGTGAGTTCCTCTGTTGCAGAAATCTTATTCATCACTTTCTCAATGTACTCTCCTCTGTGTTTGGAAGTCCTGGTGCTTACTCCTGATGCATGAATATAAGCTGTTAAAAATGTGGGGGTTTTGGGGGGAGAAGAGACAAACAAACAACCCATATGCTCTGCTTTGCTGTCACCTTGAAACAACACCAAAGATATAATAGCACATAAATTTAGGATGGCCACAGGTCATCACCATCATGTGCCATATAGGTATGCATGCAATCAGAAAATGCAAAACTACAAACTTAAAAATTATAAGGAACCATTCTCAAAGTCTTCCAAGATTCTCCAGTTTCTAAGTGCTGACTTTTAACCAACCACTCTTTCATCTTCTAAAATTTGCTTTTCCAAAATCCACATAAAACTTCGCTAGTCAGAAGCCCCCACATTCAACTGAATGGATGGAAGATCTACATTCAGCATACGTGGAGGAAATCACATGCTTGATACACACTGTAGAGACCTGAAAATGACACACCACTTGGGAGGCCAGCACTGCACCAGCTACAGCAGGTGGTACGCTTCTGCACCCAAGGCTTCTGCCTCTCAGCTTTGTACAGTCACCGCTTTGGAGCCCAACCAGAAGGGCTGATGCAAGCCTGATGAATGAAGACATGGCATGCAGGTCCTAGGCTGGAATGTTAATGGCCTTCCTCTGCAAAGGAGGCTGTTCTGCCAGCTGCAGAAACCCAGCTGCAGAAACCCTGTCATTACTCTGAAGAATCAGACAGGAAGCTGCGCTTCACATGAAGTTTTGCTATGGGGGTAACAGAAGAAGTGATACTGAGCTGTAAAATGTTAGACTTCAAAGGGAGCAGCTAGCACAACCAAGCAGATGTAGTGCATTAGTACATTAAGGGCCACTGCAAGATTACACAGCATGTGGAAGATGCATTAAACACAACTGTAATCAGTAACTGAAGGGGAAGAAAAACAAAAACAAACCCTCAGCTTTCCCTTATTGTAAATAGAACTATCTTTCCTTTTCAGAAGAAACTTTCAATCACATTTCATACTTAAATAAAACTGGGAGTTGGTAAATACAGCTGTATAGAGGACTGCACAGTCTAAGGGTACCCGAGACTATAGGAATTGTAACTTATATGCAAGTATGCTATGACAGGAGGGCACAGTGCCATTCCAGAGGCAAGCGAAAGCAAAACACCTGTGTTTCCTAGGCAGTGGCCTTTTGTGAATATGTAACTTGAAAACAAACACATGTCCAAATGTGCTTGATAGCAGCCATCATAGGTAGTCCCAAAATCCCCAACAAAACAGCGTGTGGTAATTCATCATAGCAAACACAGCAACTTGCACTGCAGCATCTACAGAGGAGCAAAAGCAGCAGATTAGGTACGTACCCCTGCTGTGCTCAGCAGCTGCTGCATAGCTAACTACTCAGCCTCTGCAGGAAAGCAATGAAGGAATCAGAAGCAATTCCTGCCCCTGAAATGGGATGCCAATGGCTGTTTGGCACCAAAATCATCCTGAGCTGCTTTTCTTTTTCTTTTTCTTTTTTTTTTTTTCCCCACAAAAAACCAACAGGCACACCCATAGAGAGTAGTAAGCCTATTGTCTTTTCCTCACTTTGAGCCACCCTCTGTGGCTTACAGACAGATGGCTATGCTTTCGCTGGATTAATTTCACCAGAGGCTTTGGTGCTACAGTGACTGTATCTAAAAACCTAAATAGAAATATGAAGAGAAATAATGAAATATAGCATAATGAGAAACAAGGTTAGTCAGGCAACTCCTCTTTTAAGAGAGATCCTTAAGGTTGCAAGCCATGAGGAATCTCTGCTGTCACTCTGCAGATACAATCTCCAGAATCACTGTGCCTCCTTGACCATGAGATAACTATACATTTTCATAAACAAAATTGTCTCAACCTACATTTCTAAACAGGATTGTTCTTTGACGGTAGACTTATCAAAGTTTTTCTAGAAAATGCTGCTTGCATAAGAAATTTCAAGGCTTTCACTGGCTTTACCACTACAATAAAAAAATTAAAATAGCCAAAAAGGAGTTTTAAGGATAAAATTTTACATTTTCACCAGTCTAGTAAGAAAAAGATAAAACACAGACAACAGAGATCTCCTCTGGTAGAAACAGTTTAGTATGAAACCATACCATGCTCTCTTTTTTTGCTTAACACCACATAATCTATGCATGTACTATAAAATATGCCATTCTGTTTGATGAGATCATATATGCAAAAAAATTCCAGCATTGCCAAATTATACATTTGAAGCTATTGTAAAACATTTGTGTCAAAATACTCTGATTTTACTGAGCTTGCCTTAAAATGCTTGATACTTAAAAGACACTTATTCTTCCATCTCACCAGCCCTTTGATAAATTACAAGGCAAATCTCTTTCATTATTCTATTTACAGAAAGCATCTGTGTGTTCTCATGTTAAAAATAAACCCACTCTATCTTCAGTCCAAGGTCATGGCCTTTTAGAAACCAACAGAATATCAAGGTAGGCCTTTCCTGACGACATGGTATCTCCTTGTTTATCCATAATTATGACAGCTACAAATAATGAAAATATTTTATAGCCAAATTTTGTATTTAGAGATTCTTTTATAGAAAATACTGTCAGTAAATACTAAAATAACTGTACACATATAACACCAGATTTGATTGCCTGATTAATTCTGCTTTTCCATGGGAGATACTAACTTTCACCATCAGCTGTGCCTACAGACACAAACATAACACAAGCATCCCCTGAAATTGTTTAAACAGAAGAGAACCTTACCAATAAAACAGTGTTTACCTGTAGAAACTGTAGAACCATAGAACTATAGAAAGGTTCTAGAAAGGAACCACAGAAAGGATACAGAGCAGGTCACAAAACATGAAACAGAAACATCAGTGAGCCCAAAGTGGATTACAAAGACTAAATCATATTTTAGAAATGTAGGGAAGATATTTTTCCATTACCTGATTCATCCATCATCAGCATTTCTGCAGTAAATATCCACTCTACAAAGCACATGTTAAATGGGCCAATACTGCATACATAATATGCACTCAATATTTTACTGAAGATTATTTTACTTGTGTAAACACTTTGCAAACAAGTTAACAGGATAATGAGTCCTACTGGGCAGTGCTGTGCATAAAAACTGCAGAATAATAAAGGAATCCAAACCTGAAACACCATGCTATCATCAATCCTACTAAATACTCAATGTCTTCATCAGATCTACTACATCCCCACATTTGGCCTTTGTCTGGGTTCAGATCCAAAACTCATCCCTTGACACTTTGGAGCTACCTGATGCTGCTTTTGGTAGCATATCCTGAAGCTATAATATACATTTTTTTAAGAATTCATAAGAAAGAAAGGAAAAACCATCCATATTCAAAAGTGGAATGCAAACTAGATAGAAACTAAAATTCCAGCCCATGCTTCCTTCTCCATGGCAAAAGAGATTTGCCTTGTATTTATCTAAGAGTCAATTAGTAGGTGTAAATATACTTGTGTTTTAAGTATCAAATATTTTAAGGCAAGTTCAGTGAGATCAGAGTGTCTTGACACAAATGTTTTAAACTAACTTCATCTGTACCATCCCTCTTGCAGCACAGAAACCCATACTTTTGCCTGCCTAAGAGTGGGGTTTGACTAAAGCCTCAGGCATCATCTGCATATTCATATTTCCACTTTCTAGCTATTGCAAAAGCGCTTTGAATGGCAAATAACAAAAGACCAAGCTGGTGGGCAGACTTATTTTTGATGTCTGAGAGACATCAGGTAAAGTTGACTTATCAGACTGAACACCTCCTTTATTTTGGGAGACTGTATGAAGCCTGATGAATAGGGGGAAATTATGGCATGACAAGAAGAAAGACAGTTCAACATTTGGAAGAAAATGACTTATGGATTTGAAAATACTCTCGTTTGCAGCTAAACACTACTTCCAGGACTTAATGAATGTCCTGAAGAAAGAATGCCATGGTTAGAGTCAAACCAATGCTTCACCATTCTGATGAATTTTTATGTGCTTTGGTGTGACCAGTCTGTGTGGGGATGGAGTTAAGCTGTAGGATGCACCTGTAGAAGCACATGGCAGCACAAGGGAGCACATGGAGGTACAAAGGTGAATGTGGAGACACAGAGAGGCTTGTCTCCACCTGCCCTTGGGGGGACGAGGTGTCACTCCACAGACCCCTACGGGAGGCGAGTCTGCTGGAAGCTGACAGAGGGGTGAACAGCATGTGATCACTCCAT
>VZTT01042187.1:25757-38181 GCA_013400855.1 Buphagus erythrorhynchus | reverse complement strand
AAAACTGAGCCTGAGTTTCACATTGCATTTAGAATATTTGGGAGTTCACAGTTTTGTGGGAAAAGGCAAATCTAGGGGAGAGAGAAGGCTGAGTCCATCTCTTATCTCAACACAATTTGCCTGTATTTGTGGAGCACCATGAACAAACTGAAAAGAAATATGAAAACATTCCATATTTTTCAGAAATTCTAATAGGAATCAGAAAAATATTTCCCAGTGTGAGATAAAAGGCTCATTTTGTTATTATATAATATTATATTATCATAATAAGCATTAATTTTAAAATTCTGAAATAAATGAGGGCTGGATTTCTGTCATGGAATTTGAAGGGCTGATTCAAATATTTAACAAAGTTTATTTTTTATTAAACCCCAATGCTTTCTTGAGGATCAATTTCATACTTTTAGAATGTTACTTGATGAATTCCATACAAGATCATTTTTGTAATAATAAATGAAAACATGACATTAAAAGTTGTCTAATATGTCTAAGAAAAAGGAAAGTAAACCCTTTCTTAGGAAATTCCCTTTGTGAGCCTTCACAGTAGCAAATTAAAAGAATTTTTTTTAAAAGGGTATTGTTTGGAGAAGTTGAAAGAGTTCTGTCATGATTCTATAGACAGATGTTTTACTTTGAGTGGATTTGCAGTTTGAACAAAGGCCAAGAGTGCTCTGGTATTTTAAAATTTTTTAATTCTCATATATTATGTCAAACCTGCAACAATTAGAATGAAAGCCAGACAATGGGCTCAGCACAGAGAGTTATCCTTTTTTTCCTGGCATGGATAGTGCCTGGAAAATCCTTCCTTTTTAAAAAAAAATCTATGAAAAATCAAGATTATCATCTAGACAAGAGACAGACTCTCAGATTTGCTTTAGCCCATTTGCTTTGCATGGCCTTAAAGGCACAGTCTGAGGCAAAGCAGATGTGGTGTTTTCTCATAATTGCAGAATTCTGTGTTAAAAACTGGAAGTAAATTCAAAGAGACCACACAAATAAATAAGTGAATCAATATTAAGACATGGGGTTGAACGTGGTGGTGTCCTGGTGACAGTTTCAAGCAGGTGCTGCTGTGTCCTGCTGCCAGAGGGCAGGGATGGATGGGATTGGGAAGGGTGAGGAGGGAGGGGCTGGGATGGAATTCCCAGAGCAGCCGTGGCTGCCCCTGGATCCCTGGAAGTGTCCAAGGCCAGGTTGGACATTGGGGCTTGGAGCCCCTGGGACACTGGAAGGTGTCACCATTGCAGGGGGTGGAATGGGATGAGATTTAAGGTCCCTTCCAGCCCAAATCACTGGGATTTTGTGATTAAGACACATCACAGGATCCAAAACCCCCTCAGCTCCAGCCCCATTCCATCATCCAAACCACAGAACCCAACACTCAAACTTCACCATTCCTGCTGATCACCCAAAAGCCCGTTAGGTTTGGTTTAGCAGGACTTTTAATAGAAAATTAAACACCAGTTTGCTGCCTGTCCTTTGTTAAAAACTTCCTTTTCTCGTGGCATCAGGCTGTTTGTGCTGCCAGGCTCAGCCCCGTGCCCCCGCACGCGCTGCTGGCGCTCCCCTCCCTTCCCTCTGCAGGAAGGGACAGCAGGCCTGATTAAACCCAGTTAATGCTAACGACCCCTGGCATGTTAATGAACATCCAGGGCCTTCTGCTGGAGGTCTCAGACACGTTTTCCATGCAGTCCTGCAGCTCGAGGAGGGGAGGCACCCACAGGTCACCCGCTCCCTTCCCGTGCCCAAAGGATGGACTGGCTGAACGTCATCCGTGCTGACAGGCACTTGCTGCCCCTCCACCACGGCCTGACCTTCTGCTGGTGGCTCTACAAGCACCCTGAGCAAGCTGGTGCATTGTCTGTCTGCCCTTTGCCTCCAGGTTTAATCCAAATCTTCCTGTTTGCAGCCCAAACCCTGCACATCCTGTCTATCCAAACAGATTTTTACGCTCCTCTTTCCCCCCTGACCGTTTTGCACGCTTGAGAACTCTTGCCATGCCTCCCTTGCCTGGAAACAAACAAACAAAATGTAAAATAGAAAAGGATTTCCAGTCTGATACTCTTCATTCTCCACGCTGTCCTCCCTGATCGATTCACCTGTCTGGAAATGAGGTGCTCGAAACGGAGCCCCTTGTGCGGAGCAGGAGGAGCAGTTTGAGCACCTGGCTGGCTCTGCTCATCCACAGCTTCCTCCAAACGAGCTCATGGCATTCTGAGGACACCGTGCTGGCCCCTCCTTGCACGTTCTTTGTGCTAAAACATGTGTTTTAACACAGCTCTCTGTTTTTTTTGTGGCCCACACCAGATAATTTCTATCCTGCAGAGGCTCTGACAGAGCTGAGCTGTTTTCCACACTGCATTTGTTCTTCCCAGCCACCCCTGCCTTGCTCAGTGGTGGTTTTTTTTTATGTTTGGGTAGGATCAGTCTTTATTCTTATCCACTCATCCAGTGTAATTTCCTAATCAATGTTTCTTCAGTATTTTTTAATATCTAATACGAACTGCACCACAAGACACATAACAAAGCTTTGTACTCCCCCACAAAGCCTTCTGTTACATAAAGAAATCAGACTGGTCTGAGATGAATCATTATTTTAAAAAAAAAATCTGCTGGCTCTTGTCATGTTGCTGTGTTAGAGACACCTCTGAGAAGTGAAATAAAGCCAACTACTCTGCAAACCAGAGCTCCTGGATTTTGCCTTTCTGAGGAAGACATCAGTTTTGCTTTCTCCCAGTTCTCCATCTGCCTCTAACTCACACACAGTTCTGATATTTACTGTGCAAACACTTCTCAGTATTAATCCAGGCCATGGCTTCCAACACAATCACGTTCTTAATGATCCCATTCTTAATATTAATACAAAATTTCAAGTAGCTCTCAATCAGAGCAACCTCTAAAAATCAATATTATAGTAATTATTACAGTGGGCAGCAGTATTATAACTTAAAATATGCTTGTTCAAATAAATCCACATGTCAATTAGTTCTTTTAGATTGTAAGAATAATTTCTATATGCATTAAAAATATGTCCTGCAAAGTATACAGGTAAAGGCCCTTGGGACCTTTGCCCATTAAAGCTGTTCTCCATTTATTTGGTATTTTAAAATACATAAGGGCACCAGGGAAATTTTTAACTTCTTAAAGGATACTTGCATAAACCAAGTTATTATATATTCACCGTGAGCCACAGTATAAAATACTACTCAATCAATTTTTAATAATTGGATCCTTCATAATCCACTAATTACCTGAAAGTGAGGTTAAGGCCTCAAAACTGATAAAAATATTTATTTGAGAAGAATATCTAAAACCTCACCCACTCCTAAATAATTCCTTCATGACTGACACAGGACACGTTCAACACATCAGGTGATATCAAAACCAGATCTTTAAAACCTTCTACAAAACTCAGAGTCCAAATGGTGAATCCAACCAAGAATACAAGGAGATGAAAAGCAACTTTGCCCAAAAAGTGGAACACTTTTTTGGGGTCAGAGATGCCCAAAAAGGGTCTAAACTTGTGAATTTAATCTGGTTTCATCCAGGAGCTTGGTTTGGCTCTCAAAACTTAAATCAGTTTCAACTGCCTGGTGTGTTGAAATGGGTGAGGGTTTGGCTTTTATGCCACAGAAAAAAAAAAAAAGTAGATGAATAGAATGACAATGAGAACATGATGAGAACATAAGAAGAAGGGTTTCAAGTCTCTTGGGATTTCAGTTTAGATTTTTGTTTGCCTGTTACATTTGCACCCATGCAGAGAAGGAAGTCCACCAAAACCTGCTGAGCTGGAAAGCTCAGGTAAATATTGCTTCACTTTACTGAAAACCTTTGTTTGAGGCACTATTCAAGGACAGGCAGGGCCCAGATTTGGTGTCACTACTGATGACACTTCACATTCCTGACTGGTTTTCCTTTGAAACAGACTTTTATGTGCTTCTGACACAGTTTTGAAAAGAAAATGTGCCTCAAGTATGTTGTGAAAGCACGAGGCTGAGAGGCACAGATGTTATTACTTGCTGCCATATGCTGTTAAAGCTTTAATAATATGCATTTATACTAAGTTAAAAATGGTACTTCAGCGCTCTGAATGTCAGCAGAAGAACTGTTCATTCCTTGGTAAAACACACCAACAAATGGAGCAACACTCTGAAAAGTGATGCTGGATTTTTGACTCTGCACAAGTGGATCCTTGAGGACTTTTCTGTAAAGATCAAGCAGATCATTAGGAGTCCCTCTAAACCATTTTATATTGACATTCTTGTTTTCTGAAGCAGCAGCTTTCATTTATGCTTCTGTTTGGTTTATTTGACAGCCTCCTCTCACACAATTTTCAGATAAAAATGCGAGCCACAGGCTAACATGGAAACACAGAACAAATCCAAAGCTTGTTCTTGTTAATATTTCTGAAACCTTTGCCACTATAAAAATTGAGACATGACCATTACCTCACCTGCCCCTCGGACAAAATCTCCAGTGCATGTTCCATTCATAAGCTTTGCTGCAGAATGTGTTTTTCAACATTCTGCCCAAAAGTTCCCATTTTGGAAAGGTTTTCAAAAAAAGTGAAGGAATATTTACCTGAGGTTTTCCAGCTCAGCTGGCTTTGGTGGGCATCCCTCTCCTCTACACAGATGCAAATGAAACAAATAAACAAACAAAAATCTAAATTGAAACCCTTGTCTTTATTATCATATTATCAAACCCATGTTCTCATTTTTATTCTATTCATCTGTTTTTGGTTTGTTTGTTTTGTTTTTTTTGTGGCATAAAAGCCAAAGCCTCACCCATTTCAATATGCCAGGTAGTTGAAATCTGGGATAGTCATCTAAGAGTTGTTCAAGTTGAACCACTACTGTGTGGAACACCCTAATTATTCACAATTCACGGGGATTTGTGCCCAATTCCACAGGGAATTTCAGCCCAAGTGGTGGGAAGTGAATGTGCACCAACCTACCCCATACCCCATCAGTATTGTGGCTTTTCACTGTACATTGTTAGGGAAACACAAATGAAGCCTTTAGAGAAGGCAGCAGTACTTTATATTTGGGGGTTTTTGGGGTTTTGGTTTTTTTTTCTGTTTGCACTGAAGACGACAGATCCCATGAGGTTACAAAGTACCACTCCTGGTTCTAAGTCAACTCTCCTTCAGGCTAAAATTCCACTCTCAGCATATGAAAAGTAATAAAATTCTGATTTTGAACAAATATTTCTATTTGAAATATTGTGGAAACACTTTATTGCGCTTATGCGGTGTATTTTCCTATTTTTATGGGAGCCTTCAAAACCTCCACAGTCTTTAGTAAAAGTCAAATAATTTAATTGCAAAATAACTCAGTCTCAATCAGTCGAAGCCAAACAACTCAGACAAGCATTTCCACACTCTCTGAATGAAAGTCAATGAGAGCTGAAGACAAACTGCCCCTAACAAAGTGTTTGCTCAGAGGCCCTGATGAAGCAGCTGACACTTTCCTGGGGAGATTTAGTGGGAAAAAAGTCCTGCCAATTTTTTTCCAGCAGCCACCAGACTTTGTTTCCTGCCTGTGAGAAGGGCTCCTGTACCTGCACCCATGAGCATATGGATGTGCAGGGAAGAGGAGGTGACAGCTACAACCAGTAAATGTGAAATCTGCATCATCAGCAGCAGAACAGGGAAAAAGTCCTGCTAATTAAAACTTGAGAGGCGCTTTCTAACATTCACTCCAAGTGAGTTTTGTCCCCAACATTCGTTATTGGAAATAATTTCTTTCCCTCTAATTTCTTTCCCTCTAAGCCTGTTTCGCTCTTTGCTTTCCTTATTTGTTTTTATTTAATTTCCAAAGTCAGTCACTCTCTATCTTTTCTGATAACTGGCCAAACGATGATAATTGTGGCTAAATGATGCTAATTATGGCTAAAGCATGGGATGGAAGGGGAAATTAGCCCCTCCTTGCTCTGCTTTTCCCCTTCTCTCCCAGCCCAGGGAAGCTCTGCCCTTCCCTCCCTCATCACCAGGCTCAGGGCTCCCTCTCCTGTTCCAACAGACTTTTCACCACTGTGCCTTCAAGCAGACCTGACAGCCAAAAACCTGGGATATCTAATGGAATTAAGCACTCAGGAAAAAGTATACCTTTAAATTCCTCAGTATCTAGAGTATGGACATTAATATTAATTTCTCAGGTCATAAAATATCTTCTATCACATCACAAAGCTTTGGTTCAGCTCTGGCCACACGAGCAGACTGGGCCCTGCCAGTGGGGCTACAAGTAGAAGGACAATCAGAAAATATCATCATTAAAACTCTTTAAAACATGAAAGAAAATAAAATAATGCCATAAATTCGGTGGTTTTTCTGCATTTAAAGAGAGATTTGGCCATTATAGGACATGTAACATAAACAAATTGAATATTTCAATTCCTTTTAAGAAGAAATTCCCTGGGATTATTCCCTCTATAAGAGAATCACAGGCAAGGAGTTGACATGCTCTCAAAAGACAAAATTTAAAAAAAAAATCTCAGAGCAGTAAACAATATTATACTTAATCAACATCAATCTAGAAATATTCAGTGGTTACCCACTGCTTTCCAATTAAAATATTTTATTTCAAATCAACCAAACACAATTAATTTTATTAAAAAAGGGGAAACAGATGAAAAGGAGCAGAAATCACAATTTTTGTTTAGACTAGATTAAAAAAACCTAAAAATGAACACCATAAAACTAATGAATAAAGGAACGATAACACCTCAAAACTTTATCCATGAGAAGGTAATAGATTAAATTCATCTATGGTAGGAGGGGAAAAAACCAATTTCCAATAAATATTTAGTCAGACAATTCTGGATCTGTGGTGGAAATGTAATACCAGATTGAGCTAATGCATGTAGGACTTAAAAGAGAAACTTCACTGTCATCATATAAATCAACAAGTAAATGAAATAATAAAAACATGAAATATAGAAGACCCATGAACGACTACAGCAGAAATAATGAGAGCTGACGATCAATGAATTTAATGGAAGTCTTTCCAGTGCCATTAATAAAATTCAGAGCTGGTTTTTGTGCTGGGAGCTGGTGGCAGCTTTAGGTGATACAATCATTTTCGGGCATTAAGGCACAATGATGACAGTGCCTTCTGCCTGTGCTGGGGAGGGGAGGAGCTGCTAAGATTGCCATTAGGGGAGGATGAAATGTTCCACCATCCACGTGGGAACGGGCAGCAATAAAATATTCCTGGCAGTGCCCTTGAGATAACCACCTGTCACATCACCAGCATGTGCTCCTGAGTTATTTTCTGCTGTAGTTCCATTCCCAAATCCCTGTTTTCACTGTAACATATTCCTTTTTAGTGGCTGGTACTTCATACAGCACGTGGATTAATTTCCCCTCCGCCGATGGAATTTTTAATGAAGATAAATTATAATCATGACATTTACATCTCAATGATTTTCACAATTGAAACATTCTCCTAATCCTGGTGCACATGCTGTAAGTGGGTTACGCAGCCAGATACTAAAGCAATCATTTTATCATTGTCAGAGTGAATATAATGCCTACAGCAATCAATTGGACTTTTATGGGAACAGTTAGCTCAGCTGGTTTTGCATTGAAAAAAATGCACTGAAGTGCCCATTATCCATCTCCACTGTCAAAGGACAAGCCAGGATCTTGGCTTTCATTCCCAGGAGTGTGAAACTCAGTCTTACAACAAAAATGGGAAGATGAGAAAGGGCCAGAGTGGTCAGAAATGGCCAACAGCAAAAATCTCAAGAGTGCCGGGAAGAATAAAACAGAATTACCTGGTTTGGGTACAAAATTTGGGTCAAACAAAGGTTCCAGCTGTGGTTTCTGTAGCCATGGAGGGCAGGAGGTGGTCCTGACCAGATAAGGAGAAGTGAAGACCATGAAGACACTAAAAATAAAGGTAGAGGAGTGAAAAATGAGAGCCTTGGTTGGAGAGAAGTCTTGGAGGAAATCCCAGCGCTGGTGTGGGTGAAAAATGAGGACAAACGGGGAAGTTTTCTCTAGTGGTGCTACAGAGGGATAGAAGCTGGCAGAATTGCCAGGACAAGGTTTTCTGCAGCTACTCCCTCTTATTCCCAGCAGCTCCAGGACTCAGGTGGGCTCCTGCTGCTTCAGGTCCTCACCTGCTCCTTCCTGTCCCAAGCAGCCTCACTGATTTCCACAACAAGTTTTGTGACTCAGTTATTGTTCATTTCAGCAGTGGTCTGGTGCACCAATCCCTACACAGAAATATCCAGAAATGTGTCTGTGATTCCTGATCTAGTCCAGGTGCCAAAAAGTACCAAAATATAATGTCTTTTGCTTGTTGTTGAATCTTAGGGATGCTGCATCTGCAATCATGGAAATTCTTGGATAAGACATGGTGGGAGGGCCACCAAGCCAGGTAAGGAACTTCCCATGGGGAAGGTGAGGAGCTCCTGTGGAGTAGTTACTAAGTTTTGAAAACCTCAGACTTATAGGAAAGACAGAAAACTTCCAGTGATAAAGTCCCTTGGAATAATTTCTGCTTTTTTTTTTGTAGTGCACCAAGTCTCCTGAACATCTTAGCAAGAGATATTATAGCAATAAATCTTTTTATACTTTTGAGGGAAAATGAACAGTAAAGGTTAAGGCTGGAATGTACTACTTAAAATAAAAGAATAAATACTTCTGCCAGCTGTTTAAACACTCAATGGCCAGATGCACAGGAGAAAATCTGATAATGTTTCTGTTCACACCATCGAGCCTTACCCAGAGCTTGCAAGTTGTGCAAACATAAAATCTTAAGTCCTCAACTTCCATACTTCAAATTTGCAACGTTTTTCAGGAATTTAGTGGTAGAGAAGAATTTTCTGAATTTATTCTGAAAAGGCCCCACCAGCAATGGATGTATTTCAGGTACCTCACAGTGCAGTCAAAGAAAACAAGAATTAAATACTACAGAGGGTTAGGAAACAAAGGCTTCCATAACACAGTGGGGGAGATCAGATCCCATCACAATCAGACTTTGTGCATTGAATCACATCATTCCAATGAGCAAAAATTATAATTATAATTATAATCTTAATTCATTGGCAAACGTAAGTCTCAAGGGGAGTCAGGTACATGCAGGCACAGTACCTGTACACACAGACACAATTCAGAAGGGAATTGGAAATTTTTTAATTAACGCCATGCAGAAATCCGCCTACTGACAATTATCTCAATAAAAATTATTTCCTTGTTATTGAGTATAGATTATTTCACTTAATAGCATGTTCACCTGGGCACCTATCATGCAGAAAAACTACAGCCCAGCAAGAAAAATTCCACCATTAAATTAATTCCACAGAGGAAAACTGAGGGGAAGAAAGGCTTTGTTATAGCTGAAATGAAATAAAACATAAAGAATCATTAAAGCCAAGTGGCTGTGTAAGGGCAGCTCGGTTGCCCACTCAGTTTGGTAATTAAAAGCTGGAGAACACTCACTTGTGTCCACACTGGGTTTTGGGATGCAGTTCTGTAGCTGGGAGGGATCTGGCAGAGTCCCAGGTTCACCTGCTGCCTGAGCAGGCTCTCCTGGGGTCAGGCTGTGCCTCCAGACAGGATCCAGCAGCACTGGCATCCCTGCCATCCCTGCCATTCCTGGCATCCCTAACATCCCTGGCATCCCTAACATCTCTGGCATTTCTGGCATCCCTGGCATCCCTGGCATCTCTGGCATCTCTGGCATCTCTGGCATCTCTGGCATCTCTGGCATCTCTGGCATCTCTGGCATCTCTGGCATCTCTGGCATCTCTGGCATCTCTGGCATCTCTGGCATCTCTGGCATCTCTGGCATCTCTGGCATCTCTGGCATCTCTGGCATCTCTGGCATCTCTGGCATCTCTGGCATCTCTGGCATCCCTGGCACCCCTGGCATCCCTCGCATCTCTGGCATCCCTGGCATCCCTGGCATTCCTGGCATTTCTGACATTCCTGCCATCTCTGACATCCCTGGCATCCCTGGCATCCCTGGCATCCCTGGCACCCCTGGCATCCCTGACATCCCTGACATCTCTGGCATCTCTGACATCCCTGGCATCCCTGGCACCCCTGGCATCCCTGGCATCTCTGGCATCCCTGGCATCCCTGACATCTCTGGCATCCCTGACATCTCTGGCATCTCTGGCATCCCTGGCATCTCTGACATCCCTGCACCTGCCACACTCCCAGGACTGACACCTAAATGGATGGCTAAGGAGAAGAAAAACAGAGAGAATTGCAGAAAACAATGGCAAATGCTCAAACGAAAATCCACAGTCAGTGGTTAAGAAGGAGAAAGGCACTTTTCAGAAGCCTAAACCTACAGCTGAGCATGCTGGCCTAGGGCAGGATATTTATCTGACCAGGATCCATTGGAAAAATCCAAACACTGCAGCAAATTCAGCCAAGTCAAAACACCAATCCCTTGAAATCTCTTCTCCAGTAGTGTGGATGTTCCAGCAAAAGCATCTCAGCCCTCTGTGAGCTCTTCCATTCCTTTATTGCAAAGGCTACATGTATTTCCCCTACCCTACCTTGAAATGTCTCGTCCCTGTCTTTGATTTCAGCTGGTTCAACCTGACACCCTTTTTTCCCCCAAAAAAAGCAGTTTACTCACTGCTGAGCTAAAAAGTCCACTGTGACACGAGCAACACTCTTTATACTAAAAACCAGAGATGTGGAGAATGGCATTATGCATGGCAAGAGCTTGAGATGCTGGGAATAATATTCAAAGAACAGGAACGTGAGAAGTTCGAAGCTGCCAATGGAAACAAAGGGAGCAGCAAGAAAGGAGACTGTAGAAAATGTCTTGTCAGTGACTCCTGGCCTGGAATTGAATCCCTAGGTGAGCCTGTGGCAGTCTCTGGAATGCTAATGAGGGGCTTAACGTTAGCCAGTACTGGGCTGAGTCTGTGACTAGAGAAAATAGAGAATGGGAAATGGGAACACAAAACTGCTGGCAGAGCTGGGGGGAACAGCAACCAGGGGAGGATCCTGCATGAATCCTGGGGAAACAGCCTGGAAGAACAAGAATCTTGGTGGCACTGAGCATTTTACAATGACAACACTCACAGGGCCCCTGGCACTCTGAAGGACACAACAAATCTATGACATCCTTTGGGATCAAAGAACTCCTCAAGGGGTGCCCCATGAGCATCTCATCCTTCTCTCCCTGGTTTTCTTTGCATTCAGGACATATTTTTACTCAGCTGAGAAGACCTGAATTGCAGCAAGGAGTATTTAGTGTTTACACACAGTTTTACACCAACGCCAAGAAATATTTTGCCATAAATATTCTACTTTGGTGTATTTCAGTAAGTAATATTTTTAGACCAGCGTCCCAGATATTACATGTCGAGTATTTTCAGATCATAACCAGCCATCAGAAATTAATAATACTTCAGTAGCAAGAAAATTAAGAATATAATTTACCATCAGAAAAAACCTTGGAAAATAAATCAGCAAGAACAATTTAGAACTATTTTTAGGATGTTGACTTGTTTTGGATCCTCTGAAACCTGAAATGACAAAGCTCTGCTTTTAACAACATGAGATAGAAAATACTCCCCTCGTGTATTTTGTAAATCTCCTAGAAAGAGGCATCTTGTAACAATTCCACAGCGATGAAGTTGTCAGCAGTGTGATCAGGTAACCTGCCAAGGTTTCAAAACACTTTAGATATAAAAAGAAAACCGGCTTTAAAAAATACCAATCCTACTTTTAAAAATACATTTTTGAGCATGCTTTAGAATCCCACCGGATTGTACAATCACAAATTCAGATATTCTAAAATAAATCAAATTTACAGCTCTTAAGTTGAACAGCAGTAAGATATCTATGAATGTAGTGCTGTCATTTCTAAAACACTTCATATATAGCAGGGACCATATTACTTTTCCCAGCCTCTCACCAGGTGATGTGTATTTTTTTCCAGAGATAACTTCAATATTCTGTCAAAAGGTGGAAGAGTTTTGTGGGTTTTTTTGACAAAAACCAGAGATGTCCTTCTCAGAAATGTAGTGACTTTGAACAGCCAACCAAGCTTTGTGTGAAGACATCAATACAAACATCCCATGGACCAGGAGCCAAGCCTAAATCCTCAATTCTCTGCTCACCCAAGTCCAGCTTTACTCAGATAACATCAGGCAGCACGTTTCAGAATCGATGTGGATTTCCCTTCCTGCTGGGTTTCCAAAGTCAAATGCCAGCCTGTTGAAAACTAAATGTTCTGTGGAGCACTGCTGGCTCTGCTCAGGTTTGGAAGGCAGTCAGAGACAGTGCTTCTGATCCCTGGGATTTGGATAAATTCCTGGGGAGCAGCTCATCTGTGAATTCCTGGAATTTGGATAAACTCCTGGGGAGCAGTTCATCTGAGAGCTCCTGGGATCTGGAGAAACTCCTGGGGAGAAGTTCATCTGTGAATTCCTGGGATCTGGA
>VZTT01042187.1:9686-25735 GCA_013400855.1 Buphagus erythrorhynchus | reverse complement strand
TGGATAAATTCCTGGGGAACAGCTCATCTGTGAATTCCTTAGATTTGGATAAATGCCTGGGGAACAGCTCCTGGGATTTGGATAAATTTCTGGGAAACATTTCCTGGGATCTGGATAAATTCCTGGGGAACAGCTCATCTGTGAATTCCTTAGATTTGGATAAATGCCTGGGGAACAGCTCCTGGGATTTGGATAAATTCCTGGGGAACAGCTCATCTGAGAGCTCCTAGGATCTGGATAAATTCCTGGGGAACAGCTCATCTGAGAGCTCCTGGGATCTGGATGAATTCCTGGGGAACAGCTCATCTGTGAATTCCTCAGATCTGGATAAATTCCTGGGGAACAGCTCCTGGGATCTGGATAAATTCCTGGGGAACAGCTCCTAGGATCTGGATAAATTCCTGGGGAGCAGCTCCTGGGATCTGGATAAGTCAGCTCATCTGAGAGCTCCTGGGATCTGAACGGGATCCAAGGCTGAGTAAGAACCACTGGCAAGTCAGGATGCCTCGGGGCACCTTGAGCTCCCACACCCGATTTTTCCACTCTGTCAAAAGTGATATGAGAAGAGATTACACCACAGAACCTGCCATCTCCTTTTCCTTTTGCTGAATCCCTGGTTTGTGCAATCCCCTCACGCTCCTGGCACATTTCCCAGAGCTCACACCGAGTTCCACTGGAGAGGGAGAATGCTGATTTGGGGTGATCTGTTCTGCGTCTCCATAAAATATGTCCCTACCTCCTGATTCAGGTTGTAGGGGAAATCTGTGGCCAGCAGAGCATGAGTCAGATGAGGAGCTCTTACATATCTAATGTCTTCCTCCAGGTTAGGAAAGGCAAGAGGCAGAAAACATCTCCCTGGCTGTGGCAGTGCCAGGCTGGACCCATGCTGACAAGCAGCTTGCAACACAGAAGGCAACCCCTTAATAAACACTAAAGCCTTCTAACCTGAAAGATTGCAGCCACTCTAATTACCAGAAATCAAATTGTTCAAGGAAGGCTTGGAAAAATAGAAGTGGCTGTGTGGCCAGAGAGCAATGATATTTTTGCCTTTCTTTTTTCCTTCTGACAGGATCTAATCCACTGGGTGGTATTACAGCACATGAGATTAGAGACAGAAATACAGATACTTGCTAAAAATGGACCTCATTGGAAAGTGCTTGCAAGATTTTGTCATAAATAAAAATCAGTTGTTCTTTTTTTTCCCCTATGTCCTCTTGCAAGTGCCTGTGGCATGTTCATTACTCAGAGACTTTGTTCCATAGAACATTTTTGAAAGGGATATTTTAGTTCTTTTATTTACACACAAATTGGTTTAATCACAAATTCATAGATATTTTAAGATATTTTTGAGCACACTGGTAAATTATGATCTGTAAAGCCTTTAACTTGCTTTTTCCCCCTTGTGTACGCAAAAGAACTATTAGTTTGACAACTCTGAAGGCAGTAAGGACAGTTGCATTAAAAATTATGTGGTAATAACTTTAATACATGCACCAGCCCATGTAGGATGTCACTGCCACTATAGAATATAAAAGAAACCATGTAATTATGCCCAACCCAAAGGCAGTTCTGTTGCCCACTGAATTTCTTATGCCAGAGAAAGTGGATGGATGCTGAATAGATAAGACCAGTTTCCAACAAGTGGAACAAAATAAATAACAATAAAATCGATTATATCGTGTCATATGCCTTTTGTTTCTGTGGGAATAAAGTTTTATTTCCCTCAGTAATTTTGTTTGCTGAAGGAATGGATTAGAGAATCACACTAGAGAGATCTTGTAATTCACAGCCTCAGCTCTTATGCCCTGAAAGTCCTTTTTCAGACTTTTCCCTCTCAGCCAGGCAGAAAGTACATCCTTGCATATCCTCACGTCACCATATTTCATATTCTTGCTGCTGTGCTTCAGTAACTCCTCTGGAGACAGCGAAGGTTAGCCAGGTCTGCAAGGGTCTCTGTTGAGCTGGGGCAAACATACTTAGTTAAGTCCCCTTTTTTTGATGATAGCATTTGGAAAACAGTCCACAGTGTTTGTCTGGACCTCGTTCATGCCCTGCAGCACACCAGATTTGGGGACAGCTGCCAAGCCAGCAAGATGTCAGAGCTGCTGCCACCCCTGAGTTCATTCAAAATGAGGTGCAGCTACCAGGGGGCAGAAGAGAACAGGGAAAAACCCATCTCATAACTCATTAGGAGCTGAAGACCTGAGTCTGAAACCTTCCCTCTTCTCTGCAGCAAGTACTTCACAGGTTAAAAATTTAGCAATGTCTAAACTTAAACTTCTTCAAATTTGTCAAAGCCTCTTTATCATTCATTAGAACTGCCTCAAAATCACAAGACACTTGCCCAAATAATGAGAGTTTTGTTGCAATGCTTGGAGCTGGCTTTAAAATGCTGATGTCCTTTCCAAAAGGGAAGTGTGGTTCTGCAGATCCATACATCCATAGCCCACAGCAGAATGTGATTTACAGTCTTTGAGAGGCATAATATAAATATTGTATAGCATTACAGTCCTGTCACTGTAGAATCCAGACTGGTTTGGGCAGGGAGGGACCTTAAGATTCATCTCAGGGTGCCCTGCCATGGCAGGGACACCTTCCCCTATCCCAGGGTGCTCCAACCTGGCCTTGGACACTTCCAGGGATTATTATTCTAAAAATATCATCTCTCTACTAAATGTTGTACAATTCAATGTGAATTTTACATAGATAGCACCAAAGAGGTTCACACAAATTATCTACGGAAAACACCAACTCACCTATAAAGTATTTGTGTCTAAAATTCCTACAAAGCTAAAACTGAAAGGGTTTCTAATTTGTGTCTAATTCTGGCTGAGGATTGTTCATTCTGTTCGTGAGGACCAAAGCTCCTGGCTGGGACATCAGCTGCTTTAGGTGACTCCATCTATACCCATTGTTTAATTTTCCCTTGCTAAAAACTGGGATCCATTCAGTGTTCCAAGATAGGCACCCTCAGATATTAAACCCCCTTTTTGTGACTATATTGATGGTTTGTTTGTTTGTTTGTTTGTTTGTTTGTTTTGTTTTGTTTTTTCGTTTTTTTTTTTAATTCTCTATTTTTGTTACAATGGGCAGTGAAAGCAGGAAAAACCTGTGACACATCATTTGGCCCTTCACATCACTTAATAAAGGAACATGTTTGATATGAAGATAGGATCTATCCACATAATATCCCTCTGTACAGGTTAAGAGTGACACATTTCAGAGGCTACACTTGACTAGGAAAAGCCACATTTCATTGTTCACCTTGTGCTGATATGGTCTGCAATCCATGAGATGACGTGAAGGGAAGGCAGGATCAGAACTGTGTCGCTTAAGCTGAGAAGAAAATAAAACCTTCAGTAAAAGTAAAAGAATAAATCATTACTAAAGCAAAGTATGGAAAAACTTCACAGGAAAAAAATTCAATTAAAAAACTCAGTGGTTATCACTGTACATAAATAATGCAAGAAATCCTCAGGAGATATAAAATGATACAAAACAGTGGTTTGAAATTATTTTGAGAATGTAAATGTAAATGTAAAATTTAAATGTAAATTTTAATGTAAAATAATTTTGGTCGGGATTGTTTAAAATGCTTTCTACAAAATCCTATGGTCATATTTAGTTGTCAGTAGATATTTGAATTTGCTTTGACAAAAATACATTGAAGAACAATATATGGAAATTTACAATATTACAAATGTTTGGATACAGACTGGGTTTCTAAGGAAAGATCAGTGCTACTCACTTACTGGTTTTTCCTTTTTTCTTTTTTTTTTTCCCCCTCTAAAAGAACTAGTTTCTTCGAAGGGAAAATGAGATCAATCTAATCTATCTGGACTCCAGTAAAACACCTGATTAATGGCCAGGCTGGAAATTACTCGTTAAAGCAGTGTAGATGAGGATCAGCACAAAAAATGAGGATGGCCTGAGCCCATCTGGAAGAGACAGAGGAGTGGACTGATGAGTTTAGGCTGAATTTCCCCTTGGCAGCATGGATTTATTCATTTTGCTGCCTTACCTAGGGAATCACTGCCCACCCACAGGATTCTCCCAGGTAAATACAGGGATGTGCAGAGGTGTTTAACCATGGAGAACTCCCAAAGAATAAGAGCACATAAACTGTGATCAGGATCACATTCATCTTCCTCCTAAAATCACCTATGAATGAAGAAAGGTAGGTGTTGGCCTTTTTATGGCATTGTGGCACGTCACTGTGTGAGTAATGACTGGGAATAATACTGCACCCAGGGAATTTTAATCTCCCTTCATCTGAAGTTCCTAACGATGTCTGTACTAACAGATTTATATTCCCCACCCAGCCAGGCTCAGCAAATGACAAACCCTGGCGTTCAATTGCATTAAATGATAATTAGTCAGTCTACTTCTAATCTGATGGTTAATAGATCATGTCAAAGGCTTTCTCATGAAGAAGATTGAATTGGAATTTCATCTCTAGCATTAACATAATGCATTACAATAATGGGTCCCAATCCCACACCTGAAGCTTCAAGGAGGTCTGGATATGGAAATCAACCTAAATCCAAGATTTCTGCCTCAAGTGTCTCACTGTGCAATATTCCAAACCAGAATCGATGTCTTTTTCTCCCTCTGGACTTGGGATAAATTGAGATTTTACATTAATAGGGAATTATATTATCCAAGTCGAGCATGACAAGGCAGGGCTTCCAAGATTTAACCAAGAGCAGTGGGGTGAAGAGAGAATCCCAAGGAAGAAATCTGAGGAGTGACTCCATACACATGAATCCCCAGCTCTGCAAATGGGATGGAGACACATGAATCCCCAGCTCTGTAAATGTAATTGGAGCCTCCTTAGCTCCACTCTGCCATTCCAGAGGAGCAGCAGACTCCTTCAGCCAAACTTCCCAGCCCAGACAGATGCTCCACACCAACTATGGAATCTAAACCCACACTTGAGCAAGTTCTTTCTTAATTCACAGGCGCAGTTTCTCCTGAGCTAGGAGTCTTTGTGGCAGCAGGTCTTCTGGAAGCTTGGAGGGTGCCAGCAGCCCAATTTCCACCTTGGACCAGGCATCCCACAGGGAGCTGAGCCTGGTGGGCAGAGGCAGCTTTGGGCAGAGGCAGCAAAGCCTCCAGTGCTGGAGTGAAAATCGCTTTCCCTTCCCAACAGTCCCACATTCCCCTCACACGTCAGCCTGATGTACCACAGTGACACGTGCAGCATCCAAAAAGGACACCAGCCATCAGAATGGGATGTTTTTAGGGAGGGCTGACCCCCGGGGAGGTTCTGCTCACTGTGTCCATGTGCAGCACTGCTGTGATCAATCAGCGCTGGTGACAGCGATCAAACTGAACACAACCCACAGTCACTAACAGCAGTAATGGATGGGTCTCCAGGGAAAGGTAATTCTGTACTGCCCTTCAGCTTCCTGGGACACAACTCCTGGAAGAGACAGTCACACATTTGACACTCCCTCTCCAACCCTCAGTCACTTGTTTCTCTTGAGCTGTGCCTTGGGATGTGGAATATCCACCAGGAATATTGCTGTGCTCCTGCCACATGTGCTGACCAACCTTCCTCCCACCACACCTGGGTATTTCCAAATGGACCAAAATGTTCTCCTTGATTAAAAACCAATCAGTATCAACCCTTCCCTGGAAGTGTTCATGAGGTTGGATGGGACATGGAACAACCTGGCCTAGTGGAAGATGCATTTGGCTCAAACACCCAAATTTCCTGTCCTACACACCTTCAAAATATGCTAAAAACATCATTTTTACTTGTATTTTTACTAGTAGATAAAACATACTCAAAAAGAACATATTAAAAAAAAATTAAATTCGTGATCAATAAATTTGAATTATTTTTATTCCAGTAAAGCAAGTGTAGAATATAATATAGCATTATAAAACAAGACATTTTTCATCCAAATAGTATTCCAAAGTGCCTTAAAGATTAGAATACTGTAATCACCCAATTAACTAGCTTATAATGGAAGCAATGAAATATAATATTAAGAGGCTCAGACAAGTGAGAAAAGCTGCTTTCCAATGAGATTTTTAAAGATACAGAAAGTCACTGAGGCAGAGAGATTCAGAGGCTGTTCCAGATGGCAGGACCTCTGGAGGAACAGGGGTTTGCACCAAAGGCACATTTGTGGGACAGCAAATTGAAGAAATTGTTGTCAAAGTTGTCGAGAGAGGAGACAAGTCAATAAAGGATGACAAAATAGGATAGAAATTACAATAATGGCCATTACAAGATTGACTAGAGCAGATCATAGGTACAAAAGGATTTAAGAAGAAAGAATTATAGTGAAAAAATAAAGGTGAGAAGTGCAGAGGTGACATAATTGAAAAAATTGTGAGAGAAAGCCAAGAGAAAGAGGATTGGGAAAAAGAGAATGATCCCTTTGTTTTACTGTTTGAGCTAAAGGTGGAAGAGATCTGTTAACAGAACTGAAGATTCTCTCTAGGGAAATGGGCTTGCAGGTTTCTCAAGTCCCATTTCTCAAAGATTGAGGAGATGGAAGAGTTGCCAGAGTGATCTGCACCTTCCCCACCACTGATGAGCATTCCTGGTCCCCCAAACCCTGGGAGGACCAGTGACACCAAACCAGCAACATTTCTTACAATGGGAAATGTTGTCACTTCTGGGTTTTGCTCCAGGTGTGACATTGCACATGATCCTCTGGGCTCTGTGGGAATGGTGCCTGAAGTGTGCCAGGTGGCTGCTCCCAAAAAACAGAAGCTTTGGGAGTGTCCCTGTGTCTGAGTTATGAAAACAGCCCCTGAGGAGGATCCACACAAACAGTCAGCCCTGGAAACATCCTTACTGTGCTTGAGGACTGCTCTGGAGATCCAGGGAGGATTATTCAGCAAGTTCTTTTCAATCCCAGTGCTCATGAGCTCAAACAGATCTCTCACCAAAGGTCTCCTGAGTGTTCAGGGGAATTGTCACTGCAGGCACCTCTGACTGAGCATTGTCACCCAGGTGGATTTCTGGCACTCTTTATATTCAGGTGACCACCATCATTCCATGGGATTAACCTTCTAAATTTATCTAGCTGCTTTGTGATTGTTTATTTTCAGAACAATATATATATTTAAGAGAATTGGTGCTTTTAAAGAACATTAAAGAAAAATCCATGCTGTCATTTCTACCTAAAATATTTATACAGCAGGTATAGAATATGTGAGAATCTCCACTGCACAGCCACTCTCTGTAAACTCAAAATACATTTTAAGAAATAAACAATAGGAATACTAAAAACTGAGTTACAGAAAGAATGGAATGGATTTGCTCAGCTGGAGCTTTTAGCTCACAGAAAAAGGGCAGGATGAATTCCTGCCATGAACTTTGCATACAGAATTAAAAACAATATATTTGAGGAGTCACGAGGTGCAATTACTGAGATTCAACCTGAACCTCAGTAAAGAATGGAAGGAAATGTACCTCCTTATTTAAACCAGTTATTATTATTGTTATTTCTATTATTTTCACTGTTCTAAATTTGGGAATCAAAAGCTGTGGATTCCTTACCAAGCACTGTCTTTCCTCAGTAGGAATCTGCACAGATCAAGCAACTTCCACAGTCTGGGCTTAGTGAAAAAGGGAATTGATGTTCTATCAAGTGAAGTGCAGCCTTGATCTGGTAAAAAGTTACAAATAGGAGTAAAGAACTTCATACAAGTAGAGTTATTGATTTCATTTGCTTTGTACTGAATCGATTTCAAGGCAATTTATTCACACAGAGTCCATCTTTTAAAACATTGGAAATAATCTCCATCATTGTTAAGCTGAAAAGTATTTCAGCATCAAAACATAGCACCCCTTCAGAAATTAAATGTAAATACAGAAGATAAATCTGCTATAATGTTGTAGTTGATTAACTTACCGTTCTTTAGGAATACACAGCACTGGGTGCATTAAGAACTGAGATCTTCAGCAAAGAAAACCTCTGAAAATATTATTTCAATGCTTCATCTGAAAACTTAACTATTACTAAATGATAAGCAAATAGATTTGAAAATTCAGGGGTTTATTGGGAGCATTATCAAATTAAGTACTAATTACTTCTATCAGCAAACTGTCAAAAGTGTTATTTTTTTATTTGGAGGCTGAAATAATCGAAATATCTACTTTTTGGAACAAAATTTCCCTGCTTCAGAAACAACAGCCTCCCTGCAGCTGAGCTAACCCTACACACAAACTATCTCCAGCAGACTTCACCAGAAATAATTTCACAAACTCTCCACACTCCACAGCTCTGTAGCTCCCGGTGGGCTGAGGAGTGCTGGGGAAATTTAAAAAAAAAACAAACCAGGAATAACCAAATTTCCCAGCAGTCTCCTCATGCAAATCTTAGCAAGAAATTCTGAATGCACAGCTGGGGAGACAAGGAATTCTCTTGTTTAAGTGAGCCCCAGGCAGCCTGAAAAGAGAGATTAATGACAAAGCTCAGTTAGAGCAGCACAAGTCTAAACTGCCTTAACTCTTCTGACTAAAAGGTGCATTGTGAGTGAATAAAACCGAGGAACCTTCACATCACCTGCTGCAAAGTTGGTTTGCTGCACTCCACAGCCCTACACTGGCTTTGCCAGAACTTCACTGATGGTTTTACAGAACAAAAGAGAAACAAAATCAGATAACCAGCACCTGCCAGTCTCTAAAGAGGCTCCAGGAGAGCTGGAGAAGGGAATTTTTACAAGGACATGGAGTGCCAGGACACAGGGAATGGCTTCCCACTGCCAAAGGGCAGGGATGGGTGGGATTTTGGGAAGGAATTGTTCCTGGGAGGATGGGGAGGCCCTGGGATGGAATTCCCAGAGCAGCTGTGGCTGCCCCTGGATCTCTGGCAGTGCCCAAGGCCAGGCTGGACATTGGGATTGGAGCCCCTGGGACAGTGGGAGGTGTCCCTGCCATGGCAGGGGTGGCACTGGATGAGATTTATGGTCCCTCCCAACCCAACCCATTCTGGGATTCTGTGATTATTTGTATTTTCCATAAGTGAGGGAAAAAGAGATGAAATGCATTGCAAAACACACTGCTAAACAATGCAGAGATTAAGAAAATGATTCCTCTGTATTTAACTGGAATGAGCTTACTGTAAATCAAAAGCTTAAAAGTTTTAAAGTTGTAATTGGATCAGCAGGGCTCTGACAGCTCTCTGGTTTTATGGCAGTGTGGATCTAAAAGAATGGCTCCTTCTGAAAGAGAGGCTCATGAGAGACAAGCAGTAAAGCTCATGAGAGACAAGCAGTAAAAAAGATCCGGCCTGGGATATATTTTCAAAGGAATTTCAAACAGACTATCAATCTCTTAATGCTCCTTTTGTATTATCAGCAAACAGAGCTTTGGTTTAAACTTCAGAATGCAACCTACCCTACTTTGCCAAGTTTTCCTCAGTGCACCTAAAACCCCACAATTTGACAGATGACAAGGACTTGCTTGGTTGTCTGCAGTGTTTGATTTACACTCTTGACAAGCACAGTCCATTAAATTAGGGGAATGGCAGCCAAAGGGAGTGAAGGAGGATTCCAGAGCCGCAGAGGACAGAGTCCAAAATAAACAGTGAGGGTTTCACCTCTGCAGCCCAGGCACCCAGCTCGCTGTTATCAAGGCTGTTATCTTGCAAAGATAATTATTATAGCTCAGAATAAAGTTAGAGGCATGTGGCAACCTCAGTTAGTAATTAAGATTCCTTGGAGAGCAGCGGGCTGAAATTCATAGCAAATGCTTATAACCCTGTCCCTAAAATCCATTTATCTAAGTTCCACTGACTTTCATTGGGACTTAGATATCTAAGCCAGTGAGATGCTTTAGAATAACCAATCCAGAAGGAGCTGCAGATAAAACCCTGGGCAACTTCAGTGCAGAAAGTTCTGCCTTTCCATTCCTGAAATACAAAATGCCATAAAATGTCTGCCCTGAATAACAGCACGAGCCCAAAGCTCTGCTGAGAGATTCTAAATAAAGGGTCAGGTCTTGGGGCATTACCTCACTACAGCTTTGTGAAGCCTCCTCTTTAAGGGCTGGGGACCTTTGTAGCCTTTTTTTATCAATAAAAATGACAACAATAAGTTGGGTTTTTCCCTACCTGTGAGCTCCAGGTGAATCCCATCCCTGCCATCAGCATTCCAGGCACGCAGAGGGCACAGGGAAGGGAAGGCCACCTGTCAAGCAGAAAGAGAACAAGTGCTATTAGGGAGGATTTTACAAAGTGACAATAGCTGGAGCAGCAACAGGGACAGTATATATGCTTAAAATACAGGCAGGAGAACAGCCTTGGCCAAAAAAAAAAATAAATATATATATATATGTATGTATAAAGCCCTCACAGAGGAAATTACATTAGGGAGATCAAGGACCAAGTTGTATTTTCAATTTGTACAAAACCTATAGGGCAAATGCATTAAGTGTTTGACAGCTCAATAGAGCTTTGAACTTAGCTTGATCTCATCATTTATAGCATTATTTTACTACTAGTTCGTAATTAAACTTTTAGCAAAAGCCATTCTATATCACCAATACAGGCCAAGGAAAACCAACCTTGTACCCACGTTGCTGGATATAGGTTAAAAGCTATAAACATTGAACAGCCAGAAAATATGACATGTCTTACAAGGGGAAAATATCATGGCTTGAAATTCATATTATTAAAAAAGAAATAAAAGGGGGCAGTGGGACATGTGTAATCTAAACCCAGATCATCCAATTAGGAAAAAAAAAAAGAAACAAAACAGGAAATAATCTGGTGAGGTATGAAAACATTCATTAAATTATGTCTTTGATCTGACCCTCAGAGTTTCCCAAATTTTTGGCATATGTTGTGAATAAATGGCTGCCTAAGAATGCCAGAGTGGTCCTGACATCAACACTGCCCCACAAAATCATTAAGCCCAACTCAAATTTCTGAGTTAATGGATGTGTTTTTAACACACTGCAATATTTGTCCATAATCATGTTCTCCAGGCAAAGATCCTCCAAGAACATTCCAGTGTTCCACACATGAATTACCAAATTTAGGAAAGATTACCCTCAGATCTGGAGTAAATTGCAAAACTTTCCTTTAAAAAAAGCCACTTCTCTTAAATGGAAGCCTTTCCAACAGGAGCAGTCATTTATATTCATGGCATGAACCTGCAGCAATATGACAACAGTTCCAAAGTTTACATTACAGATTCAGAACTGGAGATCAAATGCCTGCAGCATCCCTTCCACTGCTTCCAGGTTATCATCCCAGGTGCATTTATGGAGAAAAACAGAGTCAACAACATCCTCAGAAAATAAACCAGGTGTATGCTGTCATGGATTTATAATTGTGATAATTCTCATTCCTTCCAGGGCATTAAAAAGAAACTTTCTCGATCTTTTTGTTGCTGTTGTTGTTGAATAATGTTTGAATTATATTTTCTCTGTAGACTCTAGGCATACTTAATTTTTTTCTCCTTCAATGAGCACACCAGTTAAGATAAACTGATTTATTGATAGATAAATATTACAGCCCCATGTTTGAAGAAATTCACATATTTTTGGCTGAATCCTACCAGGCACATACAGGAAAAGGATCAAGGTGACACAGGCAGGCTGGTGCTCAAACAAGGATTATTATATTCATTTCTTTTGTTATTGGAGCTCATAGACTGCACCTATGGATCTAATCCATTATAAAATGGGAAGAATACCCAAATAAAGGAAATACCAACCTCTGTTAAATGGGTGCAGCCATTATTGCTAAGACTGAGGGCTTTTTTATCTTTATTCTGAGCTGCTTCAATCTTCCTTTCAATAAATACGTTGCTTTTTTTCAGTCTCAAATATCAATGACTGCAACTGTTGGTAAAGGTTCATTTTATAATAGTTGCTGATTCTTGAGTAAAAAAGTATTAGAATGACATGAAACATAACCCCTGCAATAAGGATTGAAATAAAGGGGAATATTTCACAATAAACTCTACTGAATCCTTCAGCTTGTGGACTTTTTTACTTAAGTACCACCACTTCCATGTACAATAGGTCAAATCACTGGGGATGAAGCCTTTGTGCTTTTTTAATTAATTTCCTCATTTATCTTGATGATCTCCTAGATTTACTGAAGCAATCTACAAGAGTGTTATTTTAATAAAATTGCTGTCACCATTTCTCTGCCTGGAGTTTCTAACTGAGAATATTGAACAATCTACTGAGGATTTACAAGAATAAAACAAACTGACCAGTTTGCAACCGTTCCAGAATGCTGACACTCACCAACCAGATGCATTTCCTAATCCAAAATTTATCATGTTTGTGATAGCTACAGAATACTTTACCATATTTATCCTAGAAAACATGTTATAGGTATTTTTAAATTTTATATATATTCGGCAGATATATTTGTATGTATAATTTGCTTATAGGCAGCAAAATTGACCTTAAATATCTCACTTTGTTTACTAATTATATAACATTTTATAATCTCTTCACATTGTTGACTTATTTAATTGAGTAGATTTTGATGATTTCTTTATTTCCCCGTGATGAAAGCTGTAGATCTTTCAGACTGACACAAATTTCTTCCCTTAGGGAAGAGTTGCCCCATTTTACCCCTGGTGAAGCTCTGGCCAGTGGATTCCAGCAGTGCTGTGCTCCAGCTGCAATTCCAGCCCAGAAAAACCTCTCATCCTGCAAAAATCTGCATCCTCAGAGGTGATGAAGCTGGTGAAGCTCATAAAAAAAAAGTCTGGCACTTAATAATATCAAAAACTGGATTAATAAAATTAATACAGCTGCACTGTACCAAATTACAAATCGTGTCCATCAGTGCTGCAAACCCTGGTGCAGTTTGGGCATTCCCTAGAGAGAGAACTTGAATATGATTTTGATGAGGCTGTGGGACTGGAGTTGAAACACGTTTTTGTTTCTCGTTTAGACACCTTGCCTTTTAACACTCCATCACTATTCATTAAGCTTAAACTGCATTTTTAACCTCTATTCAAAGCCACACTTTAAGGTGAGGTGATTTCTCGAGAGCCTTCAGGCAAGAACTGCAAGTCCCTCAAACTGCAGCCTCTTCCTGGCAAACAAACCTGCCCAAAAATGGGAGATCATCAAGGAAATCTTGACATGAAAAAGCAACATTTCACTTCTTTATTCTTTTTTTTTTTCCTTTTTCAGGTAAGGTTCTTTTATCTAGGAGTTGTATTTTGTCATTACAGTGAGCAATGCTAGGAAAGGCACAATCCCACAGAAAAAAACTCACTCCACAAGTCCATAGATTTCAATCTGTCATGGATGAGTTAATCAGTGCAGAGCCCTGGAGGAAAGTCAGGGACTTTAGGCCACGTTTAAAGCCTAAAGAGAAAATTGGTGTTGATCCTAGATCCTGCTGGGAATAACTGGCTAACTTGAATGAGTATCTTTATTTTCTGTGCCCTTCCTTGTGATGAGCACAGGGAATCCAGCTGGAGCTGAGGATGGTGCATCAGGCTCAGGACAGGGAAAAGAAAAACAAATCCAGCTAAGGGAAACACATTTTCCATCATTCCTGAAGCACCTCTTCCTCCAGCAGGCAGGAGCTGAGCAAAGTTCAAAATTCTCATTGAATCTGGTTTAATTAACACAAACTAATTTAATTAATCTGAGCACGATGTTTATATTTATCGTTCTATTTTTAAAGGCAGAGGCTGCAAGTGCTAAATTAAATAAATGCAAGTTTCTTTGTTCAGACTGACAATGGAGCATAACAAGTGAAAGGAACAGACTCTACATCCTAAGCAGCTGTATCTTAATTTAAAAATAGAGGTAGAATGCCATCTACTTGTTATTTCCCTATATTGCTGGCTGAGGGAAAGAAAAGCTCCCACCCTTGGATTGCTGCAGTCTCTATTTAAAGTCTGTGCTGTGGCTAATCATCAGTGTCCAGAATCCACGGGAAAGGAGCAGGAATCCATCCAATTATTAACATGCACCCGACACATCCAATGCATCAATTATACAACACAGCCCTGCTCCCTCCTTTGCTGCCTCCCAAATGCCAAACCCTGGAAATCATTCCAGGCTCTGAAGTGAGACACCCTCTGATGCTTGTTCATGGTTTAGGATCCAGATCCTGGCCAGGAATTTGCAATTTTGGGAGGTATGGGAGTGTCATCTCAGTCCTGCACCGCTCCCCAGTCACCCTGGGGTCACTCCAGGAGAACAGCTCTGTCCCCAAATGTCCAGGGTGGGTCAGAGTTGTTATCCAAACCAGACACAGGGTCATTGTTCCTCTCCTTACAAGAGTCAAATCCCAGAGCCAAACCTCACCATGGCCACCAGGGAAATCTACAGAGAGCTCCTACAAACCCATGGACTCAAAGGGTGATCCTGAGGGAGTGGAAATGCTCCTGCCATGGAATTGGATGGGCTTTAAGGTCCCTTCCAACCCAAACCATTCTGGGACCCCAGAACACCTGTGAGCTTCGGTTACTAAAGCCCCACCAGTTCTGTCCCAACCCTCTCTGCACCTCATCACCTCCTCATTTGCAGCTCATCTTGTTTTACCAACAGACTAAGAAGCCTTTCCATGGTGAAGTCTCTCTGCTGAAACTAAAAAACTCTGGCGTACCTAAAAAAAGAAAAAAAAAAAAAAGAAAGAAAAAGAAAGTGTTGTCTTTTTTTATTCCTTCCCTTGCAAAGGAGCCATCTGTGGAATAAAAGTCTTGGAAATAAGATCTATAATTACTGTGTATTGAGTTAAGTTGCCATATCACCAGCTTTTCAGCAGCCCTCTCTCCAAGTGCTAGTAGTTCTTTTACAAATATTTATTTGGGAGCTTTATAAACCTTTTAGAAGCCTTAGCCATACCCAAGGGGCTAAACAAGCAAGTCCCCCGTGAGAATTCTCCTGCTTTACAAAATGGGAGAGAGCAGCTCTAAACCTGAGAATCATAAATATTATTATCACTCTTATTGTATTTGCTTTCTGGCTTTTGATCCCACAAGGGATGAAGGCTGCCACAGTCACTCTGAAGCCAAAATGACTAAAAATGTGCTTCAGTATGAAATAAAACTGTTTCATGCCTGTATTCATGGGGCTCTGCAGGCTGATACTGTGAGAAAGCAGCCAATAGCACACAGGATATGGTTAAATAGGAAGGTAGCAGTAATAGTTCTGTTCCTTAAATGCTGCATATAAAAAGGTATTCTGAGATTTCAAAAGTATTTTAGAGATATCTGATGAAATGCCAAGTATTTTTTTCCAATCTCCTTTTTTTTTTTTTGATATGGATCTAAAGGAGAGAGAATACAAAAGTGAAATACAAAATATCCATTATTTAGTTCTACTCTATTTACAGAAGCCACTCAATCTTGCACTCTTAAAGTTATTATGGAATTGATTGGAATCAGAATTAATGTAGTAATACACAGACACTTAGGGATGGTACAAAGCAGGAACCATTCCAGCTCCAGACATAAAAATACAGAATTCCTAAAGATGTTGGGCTTTGCTGCAACATGTGCTCCCTCTCCTGCCTACTTTGAGAACCTTAGAGCATTTCCCTTCATTTTGTAGTTTATAGAACTGAACAAAATTATAATATATATAGCTTCCACCAGTTCTTTATGTTCAAGATGACTTTGCCAACCTTTTCCAAAAGCTTCTGGTCCTGCTGAGAGGTATTATTACTTGAAATAAAATCTCCATGACCAGATTCCCAGTGTTTACATTTATACTTACCAGAAGAGAAGTCCTGAGATGAGGCATGATGGAGAAGAGATAAAATCTTCCAAGGAGCTGAGCTTGGATTAGTTGTTTCCATAATACATTGGGGGTTTCCTTGTGCCTTTGGCTAATTCCTCCTCATCCTATTGTAGGGAAAATCCCACTGGGAACAGCCAGTGTCCATAGAGGAGACAGGGAATCTGGCAGCTTTATTCAATAAAGGGAGAGAGAGCCCACTGGGTTTTGTCTCTCAGGTTTTGGAGGGTGCAGCCTCCTTTTATCCCAAACTCTGCCTGCACGTTTCCCTCCTCCTTTCCCCACTCTGAGACACCAGGGAGCTGCAGCCTTCCCGAGCAATATCCCCCCTGAACCTGGCATTTCA
>VZTT01042180.1:0-20019 GCA_013400855.1 Buphagus erythrorhynchus | reverse complement strand
GGGTGGGGAGGCGTCACCGCGGCCTCTGTGTGTGCGGGCGGCGGCCGCCGGCAGCGCTCTGGGCTGCCCGCCTGCCTGCTGCCATGTCCCCGTCGCCCGCCCCGCAGCGTGGGGCGAATTTCGGGGCGAATCCCTGCAGTTTCGGGAGCACGGAGGCGGTGCCGCCGCTCGTCACGGGGCGGCCGCGCGTCATCAGGCCGCGGCGGCTCCGGCCGGGCCCGGCACCACCTCCACTCGTGTCCCGGCACCACCGCCGCTCCGGGCCCGGCGCCACCTCCACTCGTGTTCCGGCACCACCGCCGCTCCGGGCCCGGCACCACCTCCACTCGTGTCGCGGCACCACCGCCGCTCCGGGCCCGGCACCACTTCGCTTGTGTCCCGGCACCACCGCCGCTCCTGTCCCGGCACCACCTCAGCTCCGGGCCCGGCACCACCGCCGCTCCGGGCCCGGCACGGCCTCCACTCGTGTCCCGGCACCACCGCCGTTCGTGTCCCGGCACCACCGCCGTTCGTGTCCCGGCACCACCGCCGCTCCGTGTCCCGGCACCACCTCAGCTCGTGTCGCGGCACCACCGCCGCTCCGTGTCCCGGCACCCTCGAGCTGAGGCCGGCCCGGCCCCGCAGAGCCGCGGGCCTGAGGTAGCGACGCCCGCTCCCAGGGCCGGAGCGGTTCGTGTCGGCAGCCGCGGGGTTTGAAGGGTGGTGCTGCAGCCCCGAGCCGGCTCTGCCGCGGGTGGAAGGGGCAGGGAAGGCTCGGCTCCAGCGGAGGGCAACGAGGATGATGGGGAGAGTGAAGCATCTCTCGTAGGAGGACAGGCTGGGGGAGCAGGGCCTGTTCAGCTTCGAGAAGAGGCGGCTGAGAGGCGACCTTATTCGTGAGTATAAATATCTAAAAGAGTGCCAAGAGCATGGACCAGGCTGGTGCAGAACAACAGGACAAGAGGAAATGGGCAGAAACTGATGCACAGACGTTCCACCTGAATATAAGGAAGAACTCTACTGTGCAGTGGCTGCACATGGCACAGATTGCCCAGAGAGGTTTTGGAGTGTCCCTCAGTGGAGATATTCCAGAACCATCTGGATGCAATCCCGTGCCATGTGTTCTGGGATGACCCTTCTTGAGCAGGAAAGTGGGGCCAGATGACTCACTGTGGTCCCATTGAACCTCACCCATCCTGGGTTTTTGTTTTTGTAGAGCTGAAGGGATGAGGGCAGAGTTTAGCCCTTGCTGTTTCTCTTCATAGGGTGTCAGAGAGGAAGTTCAGCTGGTCAGTGTGCTGTCTCTGTAGTGCAGAAAGTTCTGGAAATGTTGGCAGAGACTCCCCAGTGCTTCTGTACAGGGAATATTGCAGCAATTAGACTTGTTTTTCCCTAATTATTTGTGCTGGTGAATTGAGTAGTGGAAAGGCAGTGTGTTGAAGGAAAACAGTTGCAGTGTATGGTGTGCTCCCATTACCTAAAAAGCTTTTTAGATGTAGTGGCTCAAAACTGAGGCTTTTGAAACTAGCACCTGAGTATCTAGTGTCACCTCAGTGCTGCAGGCTTGTAGCCTGTCGTGAGAACTTGCTGGGAAGTGCTTGATTCATTGGACGTCTGATCCTGAAAACTGCATCTTCAAATCGTTGCCTGACTTTTAGGATAGGATCAGATTTTGGGGAGTTGTGCAGATTTACCATAAGACAAATTCTAAGACGCAGTTTCAGCTTTCTAGAAGTTTTGTCATGGCAGCAACCAGTGTAGATTATGTACTTAAACCCCAAAACACCACAGTCATGGTCAGCAGTTGTTAGAGAGTCTTTTGTTCAAAACCCTTTAGGTGTGAAGTGAAAGGAAGGTGCATTTGTTTCCTCCTTAAGTTGATGTAAGAGGATGTTGACGGTCAGTTTCATGTGGAGGGAGCAGAAAGTCCCTCTGCATCCCCAGAGAAGGCCCCTTGGAAAAACATAGCTTAAAGATAAGAAATGGCTTGTTAAATGATGAATACAAAAAGGAATCCAGCTTCCCCCCTTAGAACACCCTCTTATCTATCTGTAATATTAGTGGTTCATCTTCTTTTAGTATCCATAGGCTAGCTTTGAATGTAAAATCCCCTGCAGATTGGTTAGAATGTAGAATTCCCTTGGTAATTGGTTGAAGCTGTAAAACCCTCAAAAGATATAAAAACTCCTGTGAAACCATAACCGTTGTATATGCTAGATTGGATGCCTTCATAGAATAAACTGTGGATTTGTGCCTTTCTACATATGCCGGTCTCCATACCCCGCTGGTCTGAGGGCTCGTACGAGCCACAATTCTATCTGGGCAAGGCTCAGGAACGAGCTCCGTTGCTGGGCACTGCTGAGACAGTCTTGGGATCCCAAAAGGACCCCAAAACCCCAAACAGCGACAGTTTCAAACTGCATTTTTTAATGGCAAACATTCAGGCCAGCTTTTGTGTTTGGGTCACAAGTGCATGTTTATATTTGTAGTGTGTGAGTAGCTAAAATTGGTTTTGTTTTGTCAGAAAAAAATCAGGAGGCTGATGCAGAAGAAGCACCAACTGTTCATGCTGTTGAGATGTCCTGTATTCCATTGTTAATGGAACCAACATGTTCCAGCTCTGAGGTCCAGGGAGCCGCCAAAATTAGGAATAATGATGCTGCCTCCAGACTTTTGGTGGGTGCTTAAGTTTTTAATGCAGTTTAATATTTGTAAGCATGTGTTGGAAGTTAAGGAGGTGGTCTGTTTTCTATACAAATTAAATGTCAGCCTTTGCTGTAGTTGAGATCTCTGGGGTGGACTGGCTCAGGAAATTCAAAATGATAGTTCTGTTTTCAGTAAATAATGAATGAAGTGACTTTGGTGTGTTTGCATTGTTTTTACAGAGATTTAGAGTTTGGTTACTTTCTGGAGAAATAAATTGTAGGAATGCAAGAAAGACTTTTCTGTTTGTAGGGTTTGGGTTTCTTTTTTTTCTTGGACAAATAGGCTTTTCTTAAACTTGCTCTTTCTGTTATGTCTATGTGTGGAAACTCTGGAGCAAGATGGTGGTAAATCTCTTCTATGAATCTTCCAGTTTGTAGCCTTTTAGATATTTATTCCAAAGATCTAAGAAGTTTTGTTTTGTTTTGTTTTGTTTTGACTGCATGAATGTTCCTATAGATGTTGTTTTTCTGAGTGGGTGGAAACTGCAAAAAAATAGTAAAATATTTGAGCAATGATCCCCGTACAAAAAGCAGGCGGTTACCCTGACTGCTTTTGAAGGGCATAACTGAGTAAAAACTGTGGTCTAGTTTCCCCCCACTCTTCTGCATAAAGACACTAAACAGTAAATGTTGTTTCAGATTCCTCTTCCTGATGATAATGAAAGCGAACAGTCAAAATCTATTCAAAGAAAGAGAGTGCTTCCATCTTGGATGCTGGAAAGAGATCTCGTGGTGCAGAGGGTTTCCAAGCCTGTAATGACAGGAGGTAGGTTTGCAGTGTGATAACAATTGCATTCCAGTATGCATTTCTGTGCTTTGGTATAATTTTAAAAATTATAATGGTGATGGTAGGAAGTATTAATTTGTTACTTCTCTTTCCATGCTCTGTGTGGGGCAGTTGACAAAGACTGACTTCTGTTGTTTCCTTTGTCATCAGTCCTATGGGTGTGATAGAGCTCTTTTTCATCAGTTAATTTTCTTTCTGTTCTTTTTGTTTTTAATGCCAGATAATAAACTCTGTTTGTGCAGCTGAGCATTGGATGTTCTGGAGCCCTTTCCTATAAACTTGCCTGTTTTGTATGTAAATTCTAGGTAGTTTCTGTCTCTTTAATTCCTAGACTTCCCCACTCTTAAGTCACTGATGTTTTGCCCTTCTAAATTTAGATTCTTAATTTCACAGGTTTTAGAGGTAGAAGGGTTTGGGTGGTGTTGCATGTTAGTTTTTTAATCATTACTGAATCAAACTTCGTTATTTAGTCGAAAGTTTATTCCTAGGAGGAGTAGATCATTACAGTCTGGTAGTTTCTTACCAATACGAGGCTAAAATAGTGTTGCATTTTCCTCCTGTTCTTGTGGGAAAAGAAATTACTAGACGTGTCATGTACTGCTACTGCTGCATATCAGCAGTGACAGCAGCAGAGGCTGTGTTCAGTCACTGTCAGTGGGACACATAAGGTGCCTATGCATTGGCACAAGCTCAAGAAGACTTTCTAACATGTCCGACTTTGATCCTGGGAGCTTCTAAAACCGACATTAGACAGTCTTTCTACATGGCATTTATTGCCCTTGTGACTTGTATTGATGCAACAGGAGGGCTAAAAAAGTGAGAGGAGGAGACTTTCTGTCATTCCCTGTGCTGAACCAGCACACCCCACCCTGTTTGCCCTTCTGTGGGGAGGTGTGAAGTGGTTTGGGTGCAAACTGTTGAGTTTCCTTTGCTGATAAGTGCAAATGTATGAACTGTGGCTGGTGAGTGTGTCTGCTCCCCTGTGTGCAGCAGCTCAGCTTTAGTGACTCTCTCCAGCTGCTGTTTCTGCTGAGATGCTGTGATGAATTTGGCTCTTAATGCCAAGCAGCCCCACAGGAGTGTGTTATGCAGTGTCTGGCCAGTTGCTTCTTCTCTCCTCTTGTAAATACAGGTGTCTGTGTGCACTGATGAGGGCAACTGTGGCTTTAAGCACCTCAGTGACGTGCCATCCACCACACTGCCTATTCTTTTCCTCAAAAGCTAGTTTGTAAAAAAATATAAGATGCCAAAGAAAATGTATGTTTCAGTATTTTTTTCTTTCATCCCCCCTTTAAATCTAGCCTGTTCCTTCCTGCCTTATTTATATAAAAATTGCATGGACTTCAACTGGCTGTGTTGAGTCCTGTACTGGTGTGATACTTCTCTTATGTTTGTGCTTTTATTTTGCATTTTTGGGGGAGTGGGATTTGTTTATTTGTTTCTCTGCCAGAGCTATAACGTTTGTTATATGTGTGAATATAATGTTTATTTCAAAGACTGAACGCTTTGATTGTGTCGGTGTTGAGATTAGGAACTGTATGGGTGAGATGTATCTGAAGGCCTGACCTTGAGGGAACTGGGGGTACATGCAAACATTATTGGAACTGTTTAAAAAGTCTTTTTCACAGCTGTTGATGTTTTTCATAACATGTGCCCAGTGTTCTGCTTTAATGATTTCTAGTGTCAGCATTTCACTGAAAAAGTTGCATTCCAAAAATACTCTTTTCCTTTTTTTTTTTAAGGTAGTAGAAAGAAAAAGGGCCAAGGATGGGGAGAAGGTCATACAAAGTCATTAAAATCAGAAGTACACGTACAGCAGAAAAAAAGATCAGCTTCAGAAGAACCTATGGAGGATTTTGAAGGTGGAGAGCAAGATCAAGGGAAAAGGAGCTGTCTTTCCATCCCCGTTCCTTCATCTCAGGTAACTTTTTGGCTCAGGGCAGAACCATGATATCACAAAAAATGAGAACGTAGTTGGCAATGTCATGTTGAAGGGTGGGTTTACAACACAGCTTTTTGTTCTATGTGTTCTGCTCATGATTTGTTGTTGTGAAATACCAGTCCGTTGGATAGCTCTGTAGTAAGGATCATGGAGTCCTCAAAGATTTGGTTTTCTGCATTTCCTTCGAAGAATCTGGGACTTGGGCCCCAAACACCCCACAGAAGTACCAGACTTTGAGCTTTATAGCAAGGGGTAGGAACACATGGGCCAGAGCACTGCTTCTAGGAGTGGCTGGTGCGTGTGGTTTCTTTTTCTGGGAACCTTTGGGGCTAGGTGATGGTGTGATACTGATATAATGTGACACTGGACTTTGCCCAAGCTATTGCCATTCTAGTAGGTGAGGATTTATGGTCAGATAAGGATGGTGTGTGGCTCAGCAACTACTGTGTTTCAAAGGAAAGTAGCATGGAGTGTGCTTATGCCACCATCTCGAAATCTGAGTCAAAAAAAGGGAAGGGGAAAAAAAAGTAGCCTGAAACCCAAAATTATTTGAGAGTGAATAATGAGTGAACAGACCCTTTGGTCCAGCTTGTCTAGTGTCTCTGTGACTTCACAGTACAGCTGCATTTACATGCAGTTAAATCCTTACTATTAACATCTTGCAAGTGGTGGAAAGAGAAGGATCATTGCTAAAGACAAAGTGTATTCTGGTGAGAGCAAACTGAGGGTTTCACTGACTTGTTTCCTTTAAGTGAACCACTTGGGGAGGTGTTTTTAATGTCTGGCATTAAAATTGCGTGGGTGTGTTCTAGGATCTGATAAAATACTTAAAATGCTTCTAATACTGAAAATTGTTGGGGTTTTGGTTTTAAGATTACTTGAAACAAACCGTGCATGGAGAGCAAGTAGTAGTAGTAGTAGTTTTGGTGTAACAGTGGTCCACTAGGTGCATTGATAACAGCTGCTGAACTATTTTCTATTTGCCAGGTAATAAAATGAGTGACTACGTAATGAATTATTCCGTTTTGCAATTTGGAAGCTTTACTTATTTTCACCTAATAATTTCATCAATCATTTTAATCTCAAGTACAGTTTAAGAAATTGCTTTCAGGACTTTGCAGAAAAACTGGTGTATTAGAGCAAGCAAGAGTAATAGCCATAGAGAGCTCTGAAAGACTGTAATTTGGATATCAGAGCCTAAATCGCGGTCCTGCTGTCGTCTTTAATTGAGAAAATTGAGTCTGGTGTCGACTGAGAAAATGTTCTGCAGGGAAGAAAGCAGAACTATCTGAATTGTTGTAGTTGGCAGCAGCCGCCAGAAGGCGCCAAGGCGCCGCGCATGCTGTCCCAGCCTTGAGCGCTGGTGGCTTTTGTTTACCCTGGATCACAGCCTGGAGTGTAGCTGATCCTAGTCAATGCGAGCCTTCTGTCTCCTTGTGTGCAGTACAGGCAGCGGGTTGAAATACGTGGTAGAGCACTCACAAGTGGTAGTGGCAAGTGACAGTAATTTATGCTTTCTTTTGCAAAGGAAGGCTTCTTAAGTTGCAGCCGATCGCTGAGCTGTGTTTCGGGAGTTGTCTCCTGATTGAGTCACTAAATGTGCTTCTGTCAGGATCATCTGATATTAATGATGACTTTGCCTGTTCTTAATCACGTTACTGCTCAAATGTGATTGTCTCTGGTTTTGGATAACATTTTATGAGACTTGCATTAAAAGGAACAAAATCAAATAGGAAATCACTGGCTGATTTTCAAGCTCTGCCAAACACACCTGTGTAAACTAAGTATAAATTTACTGGAGAGGAAACATAGAAATCTTTGGAAAGCAGAGACCTTTGAGTAATTCTAGGATGTATCAAAGTAGTTGAGCCTTGAATGTAGATAGGCTTCCAGGTAACGTCTCAGTTGTCAGGACTGTTCTTTCCTCAGTTGTGTATCTCATATTCTTTTTCTAAAGAACACATTTCTTATTTTAGATGTACATTTTTTTCCAAAATTTAAAATGCCGTTTGTGTCAAAATGGAAATATTTGCTTAATGGTGTCTATGACAGACTTATGATTTAGAGTCATGAGCTGAAGCATTTAAGATGTATTAATGTGGGATTAACCTCAGGGTATGTATCCCGAGTTCCCATATATCTTCTATATAGATAAATACATACATGCTCCATGTATCTTGGTGCTTAAATTATTAAGAAATTAATTAAATTAGTAAGTAATTCCTTAATCATTTAGATTGATTCTTGGGCAGGAGTCTACATTCTTCTGCAGTCTACTACATCTTCACCTGTAAAATCTCCGATAATTTTTCAGGAACAGTGCTTTTAATTTTAAGTTAATTTAAACTAGTCCTTGGACTGTTTACAAACTGAGGTGGTGAGAGAAGAGGTCATGTTATGAGGGAACTGAGGCTGAGGAAGGAAGCAGCTGGATAAGTTTTTCTTTTAAGAGTGTGTGCTCTCTGTGTTTTCTGAACTTGAGGTTTTCATTCAGCAGCTGTGTTCAGTAGCAAACTTGAGTTTGGGGAGTAGAATATTTTTAAAGTCTGGACTAGACAATCTTTCAAGGTCCTTTCTAACCTGGGCTGTTCTATAACTGATTTTGAAAGCAGGGAGATGAGGCACAGTTTTTCTTCAAAGCTTTTAATTCTGAGGAGTGTAAATTTCCAGGTTCTTGAAAGTGTAACCTTGTTCCACAGAGTACATCTGGATTTCTTCTTGACACTACCATGAGGGATATGGAAGGAAGTGACAAGACTGGAACAAAAAACCTTGGAAGTTCTCTGGAAAAAAATGATAGGCAGCTGCATAGCAAATGGTCGAAAAGAGTAGGTCAGATCTCCAGTAAAGACAATAGAATTGAGGAAACAGAAAACAAAGAGCAGATTACTGGTTCTACAAGCCGACAAGCTCACTGGGGCAGGACTTCCCAATATTTTGGTGCCCAAAATATTCTTGAGCCTGATGCAAATCTGGACTACAACACTGAGATTTCTGATTCATCCAGAAGTGCAGATGCTTCAGAAAGCTCCAAACAGATGCAGCGTAAGAGGACACCTTGCATGTATGGAAGTGGCTGTTACAGGTAAAGCAAAATTAAAACTAGCTTGGGCTATCTTGTTATTCAGAAGTAATGTATTAGCTATGGAAGAGAAAACTGTAAAGTTGTTGCAAGCTTTGATTTGGAAAAAATCTTTTGGTGAACAGGGGACTGATGAGAAACAAATAGCAGAACACTAATTTTAGAAGGATGAAAGGAGGAGCCAGGATGTCTTGCTAACTCCTAATACAGCCTAAACAAGGGATGAACTACTTGACCAAATTAAAAGATTAAGTGTTGCAGGAAATAAAATATAAAAGTCCATTATAAAAGGAAAAGAAATAAAAGGCCTGTGTGCATGGTATGAGGTACTAGCAGGGAGAAGAGATGTAAAAGGTTCAAATGTCCAACACAGACCCTGTAGGTTTGTTTTATTAGCAGGTGAGACTTATATGAAAGATTATTGTGTTTATTGAAGCTACTGCCTGCTTTGTGATCTGAATGTTTTTGAATGTTCTTTTATGATTTGAATGTTCTTTTATTATAACTTGGTGTTTCTGCAATTTTTTTAAGCTTTCAGTCACCCCTAAAAGCAGAACAAAGCATACTTAGAACTCACGGTTAACCCTCATCTGGACAGTCTTTGGAAATACTGCAAGTGAGGAATAACTGGGGTTTTTTCTCTTCCTTTTCTCCCACTCATATACTTTAAAGATGGAGGTGGTAGATTTGTCATACAAATGTTCCAGAGAAGTTCTAAAATACCATGCTGCATGCCTGGCCTCCTGCTAGTTCTTTCTGCTCAGAAAAGATCTGTGGTGTCCTATGGTGTTATATATTGAAGGGAAAGTTGAAATCTAGAGGTGCTCTTGAGTCTAGAAAATGCCCAGTGACCTGTGAACTACATTTAGGAGGAGGTTTTGAGCTCTAGATAATCCCATGTACTTTGTAAATACAAAAGATGAGGCTAATCCAGGAAACAGCAGATCCTGTGACTTTTTTTATCTTCCCCCAAGGGGCTTCAGCAATAATAAAAACAGTGAGTTTGATTAGGAACCAAACAAGCACAAGTGACCAGGTTCCTGTATGTTTGGTGGGCCTGATGCTGAGAAAACTGTGTATATCAAAATTGTAAAGCTGCTGTAATCATGAGCACATCACATGTCGGTTTTCATGTAACTTTGACTTGTCTCATTTTTTCACTTAATGATTATGACAAAAGCATGTCTTATTAGACAGTTATGTTGATCCAGTAGCACAAATGCAGTTTTTGATTTTGATCCAACTACTTTGAATTTTGCTGAGACAGATTTTGCCCTGTATGGGTGTTAAGGAAATTTAATGCTCTGATATGATGAAATACTCCTTATCTTTAGGAAGGCAAATCTTAGGTACTGGTAATAGGGAGTAGGAGGCTGTATGTGCACATTTCTTCCTGGGTCTCTTGATTGTGAAATGTTTGGCAGCAATACTTTTGGAAAGTATTGCTTTATAAAAAGAAAAGAATGTTCTGAAATAACAAATAGCAGTCTTACTTTGTCAGAGAAATTTGTAAATAGGGAGAATCAAAAATGTCAGCTTTGATCTTCAGGAAATATGAAACTCAACCTGTTTGCTTGCAGGAAAAGGAATGTGCTTTGTAGTCTGTCTTTGCATTTGCTTTTAATTAAGGCCCCTAAGTAGTTGCTTCTGCACGGTGGCAAAAGTGTGTTAGAGCAAAGATCAAATGTTAGTTCTCGTTATTTGACTGCATTTCTATTAGCCTGTCATAAACATTTAGGAAGTAAATTTGTAACCCATAGTTCACTTTCTTAATTTATGAATTTGAAAACACTGCTTTTGAAAGAGTCAAACTTGATGCACACCTCTTGCCCAAAGGGGTCTTCTTGTCACCTTTGTTCAGTGTCACTTTCTGAGGTGGCCAAATTCAAAGGAACTGCTGTTATCATTAGGAGACAGAGTGCTCTGTGTATGTTGTAGCTGCCTGTATTTGTTGTTCAGGAACTCACCCTCTGAATACTGTCACATGTTCTTGTCTGCTGCTTGCTTTTCTGAAGTTAGCAGAATAGGGAATTAAAATAAATCTACTACCACCACCCTTTTTAAGGGCCACCATAGAAGGGGTATGACCTGAACTCTCATCTCTGAAACTGGAACTCAAAGTCTTTGTTCCACAATTCAATCCTTTTGCCATAGCCTGGAGTGCTCTGCTGCCTGGGTGTGTGAAAATCTCTCCCAGAACTGTCAGAGCAGGGGATGCTCAAAAAACATTTGGATTTGTTTGTAGGTTCTTCTGAATACTTTGCTGTTTGTTTGTTTGTATGTTTGCTTATTTATATGAAAATAAGTATTCTTCCTTTCAGTCTAAGCTTGTAAATCGAGCAGCTCAAGACCTGCATCTGTCTTTTTTTTTTTAGTCCTGTCTCCTATATTTTAATTAAGAATTAAAATATGGAACTTACAAACATAATATGTGCAGTCATGGCATAACTTCAGGCTTGAATTCTATGCTTTTATAAGGCATGCTGGTAATTCATTACATTTTCACTAGGAGGTTCTTCCAGTAGCTGAAGAAATAAGCCCATGAGATGGCAAGGGGTCTTCTGCATGGGATTGTGGGGAGGCAGGGATTCTGAACTGGTCAGTTACATTTGCTTTAATAAAGTTTTTAAAGTTGCTTTTGATAGCTGCACAGATGAATAACTGTCTTAAATATTTCACTGAGCAATACTCAACTTTTGCTTGAGGATGATTGCATAGATTCTGAAGAAGTTTTAAAGTTTTATTTGCATAGTTTTTGTTCACATAGTTTCCTACATCATGAAGTGTTGAGTACACAAATTTAGAGCTTCTGTGAAAGCAAAGCTGCAGTAACTGTGTCAGTATATTTATATGAAGGTAACAGTCATAAAACCTTCTTATTAAAATAGGCTTTTAATTGATTACTTTTCACGCAAGTAAAGCCTAATGATTTTGTTTGGATCAAATGAATGAACACATTCCTGTGCACTGAGGCTTTGTTATAAAACAGTTAGCTTTGGAGTGCAACTTAGACTGTGATAGAGGTGCTCCTGTAACTCAAATATTTTATGTCTACAAATAAATACTAAAAATCCCCAAATGAAACCTTTAAAGAAGAAGCCTTAGGGTTTTTCTGAAAAAAGGAGGACGTTTGCTTATTAGCTGTGCACTTCTCTGCTTCCTTTTATTTTGCGGGGTATTGTTGCACCACACAGAATAAATATAAATTAGCCAGGTAAAGCTAAGGTTAAATAGGATGTTTCTACTGAGCATCTGAGGTAGGACATGTTCAAGACATAGGACATGTTTGAGGTGCTCCACAGGTAATGTATAATTTGAGGAGCATCATCTACTGGCCAAAAGACTCCTGAAGCCTAGTGCCAAGGACTTGTACATCACAACTCTTTCATTGCTCTTCCTCCTTTCTCCCCATACTTCTTTTCCTTTTTTTCCTGTCTCCTTCAATAATCGCTGTTTGGTGTCCAAGCAGGTCTCAAAGCAACGTTTTAAAAGCAAATTTATATCTCCTAAAATACAATGAATCTGCTAACTGACAGCTGTTAGTCCTTCTTTCCTTGGCAACTATGATGCTATATGTATCTTGATATAGGAATAAAGATTAAAATTGCGTCAAAGAACATCAGTTGCTGCTGTATCCCTTTCAGAAGACAAATTGTATTTCATGTGACTGAGAATTCTTGCTATTACTGCAAGTATGTTAGCTCTGTGCATTAAGAAAACAAAGCAAATGGCCTCTAAATGATTTGGTTTCATCCCATTTATTTTGAATGGGGAAAGAAGTCGGCAGCCAGTCTGAATTTGTCACAACAAGTGATGTTTCATGAGAATTTATTATAGAATAAAAGACTGCAACCTTGCAATAATTTCTAGTGAAACATTATTCAATTATCCTACAATTTGCAGCAACAACAAAAGACCAGGACAAGAAGCCTATCACCTATGTGAGTAGATCCAAGGGATACTGGATCTTTCATAAGTGGCTTATAGAAGAGTTTATCTGTAGCTTGCTTGTGGAGTTTCCTGAGTGAAAGATACACGGCAAATGGAGATTTAAAGAATTAATAGTAAATATCTGGTATTTTTTGAATGCTAAAAAGAGGCCTTGAATGGCCAGCGGAGCTCACAGTGTTTAAGTCATCATTTTGTAAAAGCTGTACAAATGCTCTTTTGTTATGGTGGTAGTTGAAATGCTGAAATGAATATTGACTCTCCTCCATGAAGTTCATAAGAGGTACTTGTGAATTTAAAGGAGTTTCTCTGATCAGTGAGGAAGTTGCTGTGTATGGGAGGTAGCTGCACACGTCCTTGACGTGTTCCATACTTGCTTCTAAATGCAGCTGTAGCTAGTCCAAGCTAAAGCAGTAAGTACTCTGTAGCTGAAAGTTGTTATTCCTCCTGCTTGAGGCAGGCAGCTCACTTTTATAATTCACAGAAACACACTAGAGGTTATGTGCTTTGGGAATGTCTGAGGTAATCACTAAAGTATTTTGTAGATGTCTTTTGGAAAATAATTTATTTTAAAATCTCACGTTTCTTGCTTCTCAATATTATGCTTGGAAAAAAGTCGCTTGAGAAGTTACAGGGGAAAAGTAGATTTGCTTTTGCTACTAGTATGTTAATTTTGATGTAATTTTTGTAGCATGTTTTGATCTGTCACATGAATTTCTCCTGAAGTCAGAACTTGATTTTCTGTATTCTTTTTAACTCCACTTAAACAGTTCTAGAAAGAAGAAAACTCTTCGTTAAGTGATGTTTATGACTAGTGAGTGGTGTATGTACCAAGCTCTTGCCTAGAAGTGGCAGAAATGTTCTTTCAGTGATGCATAAATTTGTGTTCCCTACTTGTTCATCTCATACTGAAGTGTTGTAGAGCAATATGGATGATGGTCTTGTGCTGTCCTCACTAACACTGGTGTGACTCAACTACACATGGAGTTGTTAATGTCTTATGGTACAACTTAATGTCAGCATGCTAATTTGTAATTCAAATAAAACCTTTTGTGTATATGTTGGAGGCCTGAAACTTAAAGCTGATGGGAACTAGGAAAATTCCTGGTTTAACTTCTGTTGCAGCAGGTGCTAAGACAAAATTTCTTCTGTTATCCTGACAGTAGGTCATACATTCTGCATCAAGTTAAACATTAAAAGCTCCTCTTCATGTAACCACAGAAAAATGAGCTGTCAGTGATTCAGTAACACCTTTTGTAGGTCCTATTCTTGTGTTGAAATGGAACAGTCAGTTTCGGTGCATATTTGTTTTTTGCAGGAAGAATCCCATTCACTTCCAGCAGTTCAGTCATCCTAATGACGATGACTATCCTGACATGGAGAAGGTGGCTAAGGATGACAATGACAACCGGCCCGAGTGTCCATATGGAACAGCTTGTTATAGGTGAGAAACACTGTTGAAAGTGGCTTTTCTTGTTTACAGGTTAAGGGTGTTCTCCCTGCAGTTGCAGAATGACAGTAGAATAATGACTAATTCTTGGTGTTAACTTTGACTGTGGCCTTCCAAAATTTACTGCAGTAAGATGGCTAGCTTTAAAGCACCCAAGTCTCTGCATATTTTTAACATTGACACAGTAAAAATGACTGTTTTGGTAATGATATCAGCTGTCAGAGATGAAACTTGACTATTCAAAGAGCCCATTCAGTGATCTGGAGATCAACACTGTATGTCTTTTCAACATTCAGTAAATTGTTCTTTTATATAAACAATTTATTGTTACACATTGTTTTTCATCTGTAACTTTTAGTTTAAATTTTGATAATGTATTTGTTGGGATTTTGTACAAAAACTATTTTAATCAGTAATTGATTTGTTACAAAGCATAATTGAGGTAACAGCAATAAAATCCAGTTTATAGCTGACTGCTGTTTCTTTTAAGCACTGTTGATTTTCTTCAAAATATTGTTGTATTCCATTTGTTTTTCAGTATCTAGGTTTGACATATTTACAATTTGCATATTATTACAATTTACATATTTAGACTGTGTAATTATCACAATGGACAAGAAGATATATTTTGAGGCAATAGCATTTCTGTGGGAGCATATTGAAACTGGTGGCTGCTGTTAAAGATTGTTTCTGCACAGAAACATTTTTGCCTGGAATGTGTGCTTGTCCTAAAAAGCATGGTCTCCATGAAGTGTAACAAAGGGAAAAACCTTGCTCTTAGGGAAAAACTTTGGTGATACTCAGCTAATGGAGAAAAAGTTGTTCTCTTAAAAACACCTATGAGATGAATTTCCCCTCTCCAGCTGAGTGATAAAGGCTTGTATCAGTAATGAAATTACCAACATACTTTTCAGGAGTACAATGGATGCTTTATCTAAACCCCGAACTGCCTCTCCTTCCAGATAAGGCAACCTCTGTATTGCATTAGTTAAGATAATTTCTTAATCTGTGTTTCATTCTTTGGGGATAGAGGAAAGGAGGCACCCACGAAAAATTGACCATTCTTTTGATGAAGCAACAGATACAATTTGAAGGGGTTTTGTGTTAATTTTGTTGTCATTATCTGTTGGCTATTACTTAACTGATCTAAATGCTGTGCCTTGAAAATTATCCATAAAATACTAGGGAATTCTGCACTTTCTAAATGTGGAACAAGGTGATGGAATCAAGGCTTTACTGTTTTCTTCTTTGCAGGAAGAACCCGCAGCACAAGCTGGAATACAAGCACAGTGCACCTCCAGGTGGGCCAATTTATCAATATTACAGAATCATAGACAATTCTGAATTGGAAGGGACCCACAAGGACCATCAAGTCCATCTCAATAAAAGGCTTTAATCTCCCTTTAGGGAATAAAGTTGTGATTATAGCTCCCTATGTATTCGGATTATTTTTTTTCTGGGATTTTTTTTAAAATCAGAAATTCTCAGGTAAGATACAATTTTAAAGTGTTCTGATGCTCTAAACAAAATACTGCAACCACATCTGTCGTCTTTTTGTGTTGGGTTTTTTTACCAGTGATTTTCTTACTGTGAGAACTAATTTTTGCACTTATGTTCTCTTGAGGCCTTCTTGAGGCCTGAAGGGAATATAACTAAAACTGAATTTGAGTTCCTAATCTAACACTTCATAGTGTTTTTTTTATATTCCAGTAATTTGATTTGGGGAAAAAAGGGAAATGTGCTGTTTACATTTTGTCTGCTCTTAAAGAATTGAAAGAGATACTTCTTGGGTTTATTTTTCTTGGGTGCTTTCTCTTGATTATTGGATTGGAGTTTTTCCACATGAAATCCCAATGCAATAAACAGTAGTTTAGAGCAGAACACTTATGAAAATGTCATGATAATGCATTTTACTTTGAAGATTCAGGGCTATGACATTATTAAGAAAGAATAGCATTTATGGAAACAGTAGAGTAAAATATTTAAATGCCCTAAAATATTCCAATTCCCTGCTTAAAAACCCCTAGTCAGAATTGATGACATTTGTCTACAGATGGCAAGGATAATAATTTTAAGAATAATTTATCTGGGTAATCTCTTGGGAATGATTCAAGACAAAAACAGTATTTTTGGGGCATCAGCGTAGCTTTTATATCTGTAAGTACATCACAAGAATTTCAGCATTTGTTTAATAGGTCAGTTTTCTGTTGTAGCAGCTCTAAGAATAACCTTTATGGCAGGGTTCCCTCTGTCCTGACTGACAACTTCCTTTTCTTTAGTAACTGGAAGAAGAACACGACAACGAACTTCAAGCAATGGTGAGTGTATTCTAAAGTTATGAGTGGGCACATCAACCTGGGACACAGTTGGTCTGCTGTGGCTCTTTTGGCATTTAATACTGCTAGAGATGCTTGATAATACTTAGCTAAGGAGAAAGTAGCCATTATTTTAGTAAAATCCTTCTTGTTTTCTTACAAGTAATAATGCTTCAGTTGAATTTGTGCCAGTCTTCCTGGATAATCATACCTGTATCTCCCTAGAAGCAGACAAGAAAACAAATGTATTTTAAGGAGAGACACATATGGCTAAATGGTGTCTTCCATCTTCACTCCTTACACAGCAGCCATAATAGGATGAAAGGATTCCACTATTTCATGCACAGCTAGTTAAGATTGCCTTATAAGGAGTGATTGCTCCTGCAACATGGAGATACTCCCTCTGCATTGCCTTGACCTTTAATTAACTTTCAGGTGATGATCTGTGCATGTGCTGATGAACTTGCTTACTCTTACAGTGAGGTATTGATGTTTCAGGGCTTGTTAGGATCAAAGTATAGAAGTCTATGTATGTTGTGAGTGCATAGACTAAAGTTTTAAACACGCTTAGGTCTGCTTCCAGGATTCTTTTGTGTCTCATCTTCCAAATGTGAAGCTTCCTGTGCTTTCTAAAATTAAAAGTGAACTTTCAAGAGGAGTCTGAAAGTCTGATGCTGTGCAGTCTTCACTTTCAGTGGCCAGAGTAAGGCAGGAGGGTGTGGAAGTGCTGCATTTTGAGTGGGAGTGGGAGCGGGCTTGCCTTCTTTGAGATCACCAAGGAGTGGCTGGGAATGTCCTAAAGAAATCTTCAAAATAGATCTGCCTTCTACAGAAAAGAAATAAAAGTACAAATACCTGTAGTTAGCTAGGCAAAGAGTTTTGGCCTCCATTTCTGTTGTAGGTGAATGCAGGAGGTTGTTTTAAACTTAACTACTGAGAAATTTCTTTGCCATACCATTTCCTTATCAAGTTTGTGTGCGCTTTGGCCATCACCAAATATTTGCTATGCTTATATCTGTGCACCAGCATATTCTGAGTCTTGTTTGTTACCTGTGTGCTTTAGTGCATCCTGTGTTACAAGTACCAGCCCCATCTTGGTCAGAGGTCCGTGGTAGAAATTTGTAATTTGTGTTACAGCATTGAGGCATGCACTGAGTGGTGAAGATTTTAGAATGAGGAAGGCTGGGCTGTGTGCATATCTGAAAGTCTAAATATATTCTTGAAGGTTATAAATTGTAGCTGTGCCTCATAAGAGCATGATCCTTACCCAAATAGTAGGTCCAGCTACCCCAATAGTAGGTGCAGCTGATGGTCAGGCAGGGGTCACTCTGAAGGAAGAAGTGCTGCTCTTGTAGCATGTAAAACTTGCACACAGAGGTGAAATTCAGTCTGTTAAATTCAACTTTTCTTAGTAAGAACAAACTGGGGAAGAATTGATATTCTGCACACGTGGGAAAGAAGGGAATTAATTTATTAAGTTCTATTTATATTTACTATTTAAATTTGTTTTTAATGTCTTGTTGACTGCTTTACTTAGCTCTGTGGAGGGTAAAGCTCAGCAAGGGTGGTGCTCAGCAAGTTCACACCTAAGACCATCATAGCACGTCCTGCAGGGTCAGACACACAGTAAGGGCTCTATTAACCTTTTGTCACATTTGGCACAACTGCACCGTTAGACACAGCAAGATTAAATTCCCTACAAATGTATTTAAATTCCACCAGCCAAGAGAAGAGGGGAGCCCTCCCCATTACAGTTAACATGTTTAGCTTTTAGGTCTGATTGCTGCCAGAATTGCTTGTAGAGAATGTTCTGAAAAATAATCTGAGGCAAATTACTGGGGAATAGTTGTAGGGAAAGAAATGAAAAAAAAAAAGTCAGAGTTATGCTGTCGTTAAAATGTCACTACTGAATGACTTCTCTAGGTTGTTGCTACTGAGATAAATAACACCCTGTAACCATGGAATATGCAGGATTCTCCTACACACTTTTGGGAAGGTTTTCTAGCAAGCTGATCAGCTCACTTCAAAATAGAACATTTTGGAAGGAGCAGTCAGTAAGCTTTATTCCCCCATATCAAGGAGATACTTGCATAGAAAGTTTCAAGGTAGACTTTATAGATATACTACTAGAGAAAAGGCAAAATTGAACTTAATAATGAGTTTTAGGGGCTGTAGGGCTGAATTAAACTACAGTGGAAAGAAGTGGAGAGGAAAGGCATAAAAGGAAGTTCATCTCTCTCTGCTTAAATCAAAGCATTGATGAGGGAGAACATAGTATGCACTTCTTATACTTATTGGAAGAATATGAAAGTCATCAGTATTTTCCAGGATTCCTGCTTCTGTTGTAAAATACCACTCACAGTGCTGTGAAGGTGACAAAGAGCTTTTCTTTGATAAGCAGCTCTTGGGCTTATTATTCTCATAACCTCAGTGTTAGAAGGGGGATTTTGTTTTTACTTTATTCAGAGTCTTCATTTTGACCCCTCCCCTCCAAGACATAATTAATTCTGTAAGGACTATAGTCTGTGATTCTGCTTAGAAATTCTGCTGGTTATGGGCTAACATAGTGTCTTGGTTTGAGACAAATTTGGAGGAAACATCCTGAAATGAATGTCCTCCCAATTATGGCATGATTAATTTCCTCTGAAGTCTGTTAAACAATAAGCCAGTGTCCTGNACCTCTTGCTGCTCCAAAGAGATGACAGATTCAGAAAAATCCCTTCCGTGGGTTGCAGCCTGGCTCACTCAGTCTGTTCTCAGTCCCTCCGGCACTGGGAAATGCCGCAGCCCAGGCCAGGCCTGGTGGGACACAGGTGGGAGCTCCCGGTGCTCCTCTGGGTTTTTAGTCCAGAGCAGGTTCGAACAATTCCAAGAAAAAGGGAAAAAAACTAGTCCAGGGAGCTTCTCTGCCTCAGCTAGCCAGAAAAACCAACCAAAAGCAAAAAGAGTCCTCTCCCACTGTCCACTGCAGACAAACCAGTCTGTGAGGAGGATGCAGGGGAGCAGGTGCAGTCTCTGATAACAAACTCTGCACCTCTTCTCTCCCCCTGCACTCTTGGAACCAGTCTTAAAGCTGCAGAACTCAATATCCAACACCAACAGAGCAGACGATTCAGGGATACAAGCATCATAAAGTCACCCCAAGACAGCCAGCAAGTATAAAAAGGAAGATAATTCTGGAACAGGAGCATTCCCACTCACAGAAAAGTGTGACTGATAGAGGCTGTTGTCTGGCTACATGAGGTAGTGGTGGTGGTGTTTGTGCCTGGAGCTCTTACCTGAGGTTTCAAGAGTTTGCTGAGAAGTGCTTATGGTTAATTTAAAGAGTTAGGATTTGGGCTGTGGTCTGTAGCTAAAGAAAAAAATACATATTCGTCATTTCATATGAAAGCTAGTGACAACTGCTCAACAGATAAGTTAGCTAAACCAATATAATTGAATGGCTATTTCTAGATAAGGTTAAGAATGAAAAAATGGGAGGAAGAGGAATGAACATGATTTTACTCAGAGATGGGACTTAAGGATAGAATAAAACACGAGTGGAATATTAACAGGCCATGGCTAGTTAGGAATTTTGGACATTTAAGTCACAGATGTTGAGAGCGAGGCTTAAACACATCTGCCAGAATGCATTTCTGAAGGAAATGACCTTCAGAAGGGAAACACAGACTATCCAGCAGGAAGGCAAGTGGAGAACATAGGAGGTGAGTGAGCTAGAAGATTTCCTTCTCTCATGTGAAGCTCAGGAAAGAAGTAGGAATTAAGTCACATCAGCTTCCTAAGACTAAGAACAGGATGGATGGATGGATGG
>VZTT01042179.1:714-25116 GCA_013400855.1 Buphagus erythrorhynchus | reverse complement strand
GCTGCTGCTGCTGTCCCACCAGCCTGGGGACACAGGTGAGGCTCTCCCGCTATGGGGTGGGTGATCCTGGTGGGACGTGGTGGGAGGTGCGGTGCCCAGGGAGGGTTTTGGGGTGAGCCATGGCCGTGTGCCCCTCCAGCAATCCTGGAAGCCAACGGCAACCTGAGCTGCCGCTGCCTGAAGAGCACCCGAGCCTTCATCCCGCCGGCCAAGTACAGCAGCATCGAGGTGTGGCCCGTGGGGAGCAGCTGCCGGCGGCCCGAGGTGGTGTAAGTGGCTCCCGGGCGTACACGCTCTCTGCTCCTCCCGTCTGCCCTGAACCCCTTCAGTTCCCTGCTCATTCTCGCTGTGAGGACGGTGAGAGGCTCAGCTGTCTGCAGGAGCCAGGTGGCATTGTTGAAAGGCTGGTGTTTTCTAGGATTAAGCTGAAGAGCCAGAAGAGGGTCTGCGTGGATCCTGACACCCTCTGGGTGAAGAAACTCTTGCAGGACCTCCCTCACCTGTAAGCTCCCCTTTCTCCCTGAGCACCAGGGGCATCCCGTGGGAACCTGTCTTCATACGTTCCTCCCCCTTCTGCTTTTGGCAGGAGGAAGAACAAGGCTCCCCGCTGAGGAAGCTGCCACCAGAGGCACGGCCAGATGTGCTGGGCCCAAAACTGCCTCCCTTCCCCATCCTGCTGTTGCCTTACCCGAGTCCAGAGGGGAGCATGCTGCTGCCTGAGCCCCTTTTTATGCCTTTAAACCCTTAAAAATGCCCATCCCTGCTTCCAGCCTCTCCCATCCCGTAGCCATGCACTGGGTATCCCTTTTGGACACGACCCAGCAGGACCAATAAAGGTGGCAGCCCTCTGTCACTCTCCCTTGCCTCCCTTCATATGGCATGCCAGGGGCTTGAGGTGCTTGGGGTGGGAGGCATGGGGGGCCACCAGCCTTTGGCCAAAACCACGGCAGGTTTGAGGAGGTGGCCACGGCTTTTTCTGCTTTTTTGGTGGGGGCCACGTGCAGCAGGGGGAAGCGAGGGCAGAGAAGTTGAGGCGTAGGACTGCCCCTTTCCCTCCCCCTCTGGCCCTTTCCAACCCCAAAGAGGGGTTGTGAAATCCCCCCTGGGGCGAGGGGCTGGCTATAAAACAGCCCTGGCACAGCTGGGTGGGCAGCGAGGATGCGGCTGCTGCCGGCAGCGCTGGCCCTGCTCCTGCTGCTGAGCAGCTCGGTGCCGGGGGGCGGTGAGTGCCTTTGGGTGTCTGTCCATCCATGTCCACCCCAAACGCCTGGACAGTGGCATTGGGTGTCCCAGATGGGGCTGAGCCTGGGTTCTACTAGGCTTTCAGATTTGTTTCTTGCCTATCTTTGAGCTTGTCTTCTAAACCCTGTGGCTGAGCTGAAGGGGGGTACTGGGAGTGGAGAGGGGGAGTTTTGATTTGTGGGTTTAAGCTGCTTCTCTTTCAGACCCCCACAAAACTCAAGTGCTTGGTGGGTGGGCAGTGGGTTGAATTCATAAGATGTTGGTTAAGTTTTCCAACCCTGCAGCTAAACCCCTTCCATGTACAGGAGAAGAAGCTTTGAGGTGTGCTGGGAGGTATTAGCCCTGCTGCAAACCCCATAAACAGCAGGGGTGGGATGGGATAGTGGGCAGGGGGGTGTCCCCATGTGCCTCCCCCACGGGGGGCCCAGACCTGGTGTGGGCTGCCCTGGGGCACAGGTCTGTCGCTGGAGAGCCTGCTGACCAACATGAGGTGCAAGTGCATCAAATCCACTGCCCACGTCATCAACCTGGGGCTCATCCTCACCATCGACGTTACCCCGCCCGGCATTCACTGCAGGAGGAAGGAGGTCATGTAAGTGCAAAGCCTGGAAACCAATCCCTAAAACTGATCCTTTGTGCACTGGTGCAAAAGTAGGTAGTGGGGGAAGCTCACAAATGTTGGGGTGACTCTTGCTTCCCAGTTTCAAGGGGGTTCCTCCCTGCATGGCTCAGGGTGCTAAGGTCAAGGCCCCAAAATTCCATGGGTTCGTATCCATGCCCAGGGAGCAGAGGGGTTTTCTGTGTGGGTTAGAAGAGCTTTGGGGAAGGGACATGCATGGGGATGAGGGGCTTCATGGCCTTGCAGCCTCACCCTGAAGAGGAACAAGCGGGTGTGCGTGACCCCTGAGGCGCCCTGGATCCAGCTGCTCATCCACAAGCTGACACAGAGGTACGTGATGCCCAGTGACTGGAAAACACTGAGTATCCCCAGCACCTTGGCAGCACCATCCCTTCCCCCTGACCCACCCACTTTCCTCTCTTTGCTCCCACAAAATCTGCAGGAACGGCCCCAAGAAAGCGCTGCCGCGGCCACGGCGGGAAGCACCGTGCTGCGCTTGGAGAAACCCCACCCCGTCCCTCCCACTGTCCACATCCAAGGAGTCCATGGTCATGAATTCCTCGTGGGACAGCAATGACACAAGCCCCCTGCCCTGAGACACGCTGGGTTTGGTGGCTCCACGCTGGTGCTTCCTCTGCTCCCTGCTTTGGCAGGGGCAGGAGCCTTTCCCTGCTTCCCCCAGCTAAGGCTTTCCCTCAGGCACCTGCTGTCTCCCTGTTTTGGGTGCCTGTGCTGTTCCCCCACGCCCATCCCGGGTGCCACCAATAAAAGAATGAATGTGCTTCCCCCCTCTGTGGCTGTGGCAGCTCTTTCTGCCTGGATTTGTGTAAAAATTGGGATTTTTGAGGTGAGGAGTTAGGCTGGACTGTGGCACTGCAAAGCCTTTGGCTGCTTCGCCAAGGACGCTTCCGAGCACACCACATTTGCTCTGCTCCAGGATTAATGCCTTTTTCTGACAGCTCCTGGCAGGAGCAGGTAATTGCAGGACTTGGGTAGGGTCTGCTGCTGGCTCCTGGCTGTGGAAACACAGAAGTGGGGGATTTCCCAGTGAGTGACTGAGGCTTTCTGTGGAGTCCCATTTTCCTGGGATGGGGACAGGAGTGTGCCTTGGCCACATGGACAGAGGTGACATAGGTGATCCTGTGCAGGATTATCCCTGCTTACAACCTGGCTTGGCCATTCTGGGAGGAAGTGTTCAAGGTCTGTAGCAATCAAATTCGTGTGGCCCACTCACCCCCACTGGATGCCAAGAATGTGTCCCTGGGCACTGGGAAACACCCACTCAGTCTCTGTATCCCCTTCCTTCCTGCCCTGTGCTCCTCAGGAACCACAGCAGGGGCAAGAATGGCTGCAAAAGGGCTGTGTGTTGACTCCAAAGGACGTGGAAGTACACAGGTGGGAAGAAACTCGTGGATGTTTAGCCCTATCCACTGTGGGTGAGCAATATCCCATCTCCACAGTGAGCAAATTTTAAAAAGTAGTTTTTCAAGGGAAGAAAAATGTAGCAATTCAGGGGTTTGATGACCTCCCTTTCTCCAGCTGCCTGAAGGTTCAGGGCAAGCAGTGTTTCCCCATCCCAGAGCTTGGCATGCTCTCAGATGTGAAGCAAAGCTGCTCTTCCCACGAAGCAGGGCGTAAATCCCCTTAAAATTGCAGCGTAAGCGTGCCCGGGAGTGACACTGCAGCTGCCCCTGCTCCACGTGCACTTCCATCTTTTCAGGGACCTCCTAGCTGCAAAGGCAACGCATAAGAAAGAAATCTGACTTTAAAAAACCCCAAGCTCTCAAAGCAACCACTACAGGATGGTGTGGGAGCCTCCACAGAGGATGGATGAACCCCAGCACCAGGATCACTCTCACCTTCACCATTCCCATAGGGAGGGGTGTGCCATACCTGGATCTAGAGGTTTATAATCTCCACCTGAAATTGTTTCTAATTAAAGTGAGTTCTTGGCTGATGCTTGGCAGAGAGGATTAAGATGTGAGTGGTTCCCACCAGGTTCTCTCAGGATCTGTGTCACCTTGGAACACCAAAGGGTGAGGGAGTGTGCATGACCAAACTTGTGTAAGGTTCTGTCTCCTGAACAGAAAGACTGTTCTGTCTCCAGAACAGTGAAAGAAGGAAGCAAAGATATTCAGCTACATTGTACAAAATTCTCTTTTTTTATATATATATATGTATATATATATACACACACACAAAACCCCGTATCAGACAGATTCACCAGATTGAGTTTTAAAAAGTTGCTTGTAGAAGGGTGTTGGATTTTGTTTTCTCTGCTGGCTTTAGGCAGTGCTGTCCTTGGGAGTGGACACCAGGCACCGTGTTTTGGGAAGCAAACCGAGGCAGTGAGGAGCAGGGAAGGGCTTGGAGCCTTTTTTCCAGGTACTGCCTGCAACATGCTGGGAACTGAGGCTGGGAAAACAAGCACCATCCCCTCACTGCTCCTGCTGGGAAGGGAAAACCAGGAGGGAGCGGCACAGGAGAGGCAGGTAAACATGTGCATTGACTGAAACATAAACAAGACTTTTTTTTTTGTGCAATGTCTGTTAAAATAACATTTTTGTGTTAAAAACCACGCGGCGTGAGGAGCGCTGGGAAGTGCAGCAGAGAAAATCCAATGGAACACCTTCCTGCAACAGAACACTTCCATGGCTAGAAACCAAAGGAAAATCCAACTGGAGCAGCTTACAACGTTTGCCAAGGTTTGGGTTTTCCCATCCCCATCCTCTCCCACCCCCATATTACAAAACATTGGTGCTGGGTTTTGATTTTTATTACTAAATGGGCTCCTCTGCAGTTCATAGACAATCACGGGCAAATTGGAAATTCCATTTTATACAAACAGCTCAAAAAATATTGGGAGTGAAGTATGGTTAGGAAACACTGCTCACGCTGGGATCACTGTGCGTGGAGGGACAGGAGGAGCAGGTCAGAGCACCCCTCTGGAGTGCAGCATCCCCCCTCCCCAAAAAACATACAGCAGCTGAATACAGAAAGGTAATGTCCACAAAATTAAGTTTTTCATGCTATTCTACTTTCCAGTGCTCTCCAATCCATGTGCCATGGCCAGGTAGGGAATGCTGAGGTGTATTCCAACAGAGATACCTGCACCCAGAGGAAAATCCATCTCTGGGAAGGGCTTTCTTTTTTCCCCCCTCTCCCCATTTTTTGTTTTTTGTTTTTGCACAAAGCAAGTGCTGTGCAGGAATTTCCCTCAGCTCCCATCGCTTCCAATTGATCCCAGACCATAGATGACACCCCCATTTTTTAGGCACTTTTCCAAGGGAGTTGTCACTTTGCTGAACCCATTTTTGCATTCTGGCCCACTCCACCCCCTCCCTGGCCCCCAGTCAGAGTCAGGGAATAGTTTCTCCTCTAAGTCCAATTGATATTTCCCCCCGCCCCCATGGAAAATTTCCTGTGTATAAAATGACAAAGGAAATGTTTAGTTCAAGAGGAACAGCCTGACTTGGCAGTTTTGCAAGACAGAAGATGGCTCTTTAGTATTTAAAACTAATTTCACAATTCAAATTGGACTTTTTTTGAAGTATACGAATGAAACATAAATATAGGCTTATCAATCTGCTTAAAAATTTCATTCACGTCATGGAAAATGTTTTTCATTTATTAAAAATATCACATTTGGAGACTAGAAACAGTAAAGTGCATGAAAAGTTTCAAATAGAAATTCAAGAAAATCTTATAGCAGCAAAAAAGCAGAATAAAGAAAAACTTAAAAACACAGACACGACCTTTTCCTATCGCTGTGCCTTTTTTTTTTTAAACATTAAGCAGCCAAACAGGTTTGTTTTTTTTTTTTCAGAAAATTGCATCATGTTTAATGCCTCTTGAGGCACAAGGTTTTGAACTGGCCACCCAGAGCATTAAAAGGAAAGAAAACAAGGATTTCCAACACATCCAAAGAGCAGTAACATTTGGGAAGGAACCAGCAGCTTTTTACTTCAGCCCTGACTGACAACAGCTCCCAAAGAAATTGGATCAGGAGGATTTAGAGCTCGAATTTGATCACAGATACTTGGCTATCTTTGGTTTTCTGATAGTATTGAGATGATGGGCAGGGCCATGCTGCCAATCATTTATAGTCAGGAATTAAGTGCTTTGCTAATGTGCAAAATTAATGTTGGATGCACAGTTGAGTCTCCATTTTGGATTCAAACAAACAGTATGTCTAATATTCTTCCTACAAAACAAGCATCTCTAGTTTTGTTTTTCTTTCTCCTAAAAGATTGGCTCAATTTGCCACGTTCTGGAAACATGTTAAATGCTAGTTTTTAAATCTCTTTTGTCCATTTAGAAGTGCAGCTTCCTACTGAAAAGAAAAAGTTTGTTTAAAGTAAAAATAAAAAAAAAACACAAAAAAGAAACCACAAACAAAAATTAAATTAAAAACCTGGAAAGGGGAATAATACTTTGGTTCCAGCCCTAGTGCCAAATGATACCGATATGCACCAAAATGTGCAAAATCTCATTATCAAACACATAAGGAAAGGAGCTCGAAGAAGCAGCTGGAGGTTGGCCATACTTCACTCCTATACAGTGGGATTTACAAGTGTACAGGTCCGTGGGGCAGCACTACCTGCGGGAGGGCAGGTGCACCCCGTTCACCAGGGGCAGCAGCGGCGGCTGCAGCTCCAGCTGCGTCAGCAGCGAGAAGTGGTCGGAGGGGATGTGCGGGTGCGGGCAGCCCGTGATGTTGTTGTCCACCAGCCACTGCGGGTCCAAGGGCCCCAGGACTCCGAGCACGTTCATGTGAGTGTTGGAGTAGAAAATGTAATCAATCACACCCTGTGGGGAGAGAGGGAGAGAGCGTGGTGAGGGCAGCATCCATCCTCGTTACCCAGGGAATGGCCACAGCAGACTCCCGGAGATGGGGGGCTTACTTTGAAGTCAAAAGTGTAATTGGTGTAAGGCATCAGGTTGTTCTCGTAGGCGCTCTTGAGCTGGAAGCCGTGCGTGATCCTGCCCTCCGAGGCTCCGTTCTTCCCGTTGCCGCTGAAGTTCATCAGACACTCGTTGTAGCGCAGCTCCTTGAAGTCCTTGTGGTTGTCAGCTACTATGCCATTGCTCAGGTACTCCACGACACCTGTTGGCAAGGGGAAGGGTTAGGGAGTTGCTTTTTGAAGGACAGCTTTGGCCTGGGCGTGTTAAAAACCACCAAGCCACCATGGGATCAGAGTTAGCAAAGCAAACCCCTCTCCTTAGCAAGTCTTCATCAGGAACTCACACCTTTCCCACTTCTTATTGCTGCTTCAGGCACGAGTGTTTATTTAGTGATTTATTTACCATCTAACTGTGCTTTCCTACACTTTTGTAGGTGCAACCAGCTCTCCTGGAGTGTCCAGCTGAGCACAAAAAGCAGGCGACTCAGCCAGAGAACTCAGTCTCTTCAGCCAGATTTCCAAAGGCAGCTTTGGAAAAAGCTTTCCTAGCAAAGCTTTCATCCATGCCTTCCCTGGGGAGTGCATAACAACCCCACTGCCTTCAGAAGAAGTGGACTCAAACATTCTAAGAAGGTGAGTTAAAAATCAGGCCAAAAAACCAGCCTTACCTGAATCAGGCAGCGAGTTGAGATCCGCACACAGCACCAGAGGGATAGAGTTGGGATCTGCAGTCGGGCTACTGGGCCTGCTTGAGGCTTTCTCCAGGATGTTTTTCAGCTCTGAGACGAACATCATGGTCTGGATGAGTTTCACATCTGAGTATTCGGGGTCCCAGTGCATGTGGGCATTGGCCACGATGAGCAGCTGCTTGTCCACGTGAAGCGACTTCATACCTGGATAAACAATTTCAGCAGTGAAAGGTTCAGTGAATGCAGCAGGTTCCTGCTTGTTCATACTCAGGGTGTAGCTCCTCAGGGCTCAGGGTCAGACACACCAGGTGTGTTTTCATTGCTTAAACCTGCTGAAATGCCTGTCAACAGCCCAGGAAGCTCCTTCCAGCCCTGGAATTTCTCCTCTTCTGAAGCCACAAAAACCCCAGCCATGCAGACAGAGCAGGGTGGCAGTTTTTCCTGTGTTGGAATTGTCTACTGCATCTAATCAAACTTAATGAAAATGTGACAGTCAGTCAATCTGGAGGCAGGAAAAGAGACCTGATAATCTCCTCTTTCCACATCAGTACTTTAGCACTGATCACTGCATCTAATCACTGGGGGAGGGTGGAAGGAGTCAATCCAGGGGAGGAAAAGAGAGTTGAAAATGGAAGTTGAACATTGTTGACAAGTACTGGTAAGAGCAAATGTGTGTAAACACAGTGACCTTGGGAAAGCTGAGCTGCTCAAGCAGAATGTAACAGAGTAAGCAAGCAGGGATAACACCTTGAAAGGAGAAAAGCAAATGCTGGGCATCTTGCTGTGAGCACAACCAGACCACATAACCCGTGCCTGTCTGATGGGCTGCATTTGGCTGCACCACCAACAGGAACAGCATGGATGACCTAGGAATAACTGATGCCTGTCCATGGAGCTGGGTATCAGTGAGCACACCACAATTATACTCACTTGCTCCAAATAATTCCTTGTGCACCTCCAACACCACAGCAACTCCGATGTTGTCCTTGGTCATCACTCTGTTCAACATGGCCTCCGAGCCCTCCGAGTTGGCCATGGCCACCTGGTTGAACTCCACCGTGTGCTTCTGCACCAGCGTGAACCTGGGCAAGGGGGAGAGAACCACACTGAGCAGCTGTGACCACAGCCCCCATGGCACGTCCCCACCTGAAACCCAGCTCTTGTCTGCTCCCACAGGCTCCCTCTCTTCCAAACCACTCCAGCTGGTTCTAGAGACAACCCCAGAGCTGCCCTTTTCTTTTTGGAAGCAGTGAAAACTCTGAGGGGCAGCTCAGGCTTTGGGGAACTTCCATCCTAATTACTGGAAGCTGTTCTGAGGTTTTAGTGTAGATTGTACAAGCTGCTGCTGCCCCTTACTTTTCAGTTTTGAAGAATATGGCACAGCCATCCACATGCTTTTTCTCCTGCTCGGACATGATTTTGGCACGTGACTTTGGAGAAAAGAATCCGTCGTATCCCCGTTCTTTCAAGGCTGGCAGGAAAAGGGTGAAGTATTGCTCCGTTTCCACTTCCTGGAATTGTACACAAACACCTCAGGCTAAAGAAATGAAGGAAAGAAAGAAACCCTTCCTTGTGCCTGCCCTGGCTTGCAGTCAGAAAAGCTGCATAACCCATGTCACTTCCTAGAGTAATGGCCTGCTGGGAACTGATGTGCATTCCTGGATTTCCTGGAATCCCTCCCAAAGGCAAAGTGACAGGTGTATTTTGAATAGCAGTAGACCACACCTGATATGTCTGACACTGGAATACGGATACACAGCTTGCATTGGGAAGACCTGGAATTTGCTATTGAGCAGGTGGCTATGGTGTTCCCATAGGGAACATTTAATCCTAAAGGTGGAGGCTCATGTTCTGTGTTTCTGATGGAAAATGCAGTTATTTGGAATTACCTGAAGACTAATGATATCTGCATCACAGTTGACGATTTCTTCCATGATTCCTTTTTTCCTGTACTCCCAATTGAGTGCCCAAGATGGGCAGTAGCCATAGAGCTGCCGGGTGGCGTATTTATCACACAACACATTGTAACACATAACTGTAAATGAAGCTGCAAGGAGAGACAGAAACAAAGGGAAAGGTGGTCAGCCTCTGGAGATTGGACAAGAGTGGCTGGAAGAGCTGTGACAAAGCCTTCCATGGAAAAGAAATGCCCAGCATCCCGTTCAAATGACAAAAATGGTATTTACAGCACAGCCATGTGTTAATTCTTCTAGTACAAATGAATAAATTGCTGTTTTCACTCTGATCCGGGAAAATGAAGCCCAAGACATGCTTCTCAGTGTGTCACCTTGTGAACACGGGGAGAAGAACCACAGATTTACCTGAGGGCAGAATTTGGTCTCGTTCTTTTAAAGTAATCCATGGCCTTGGAGGCAGCTGCTCTGGATGAACTACAAAAAAATGAAACCAGTGATTAATTCAGACTTTCTATTTGTCAGTTACAATTTCTAAGTCAAAGTGATGACTGAACAATAATGTGTTTTGCATCCCCAACTCCCCAAGTCCTCAGGGGAGGCAAAAATCATTTAAATGAATAGCTCTAGGAATGGAAAAATTGTCATTTGTAAGATTCATGACTACTTTTGTCTCTTGTTTTCAGATTTTGAAGTACCACTGAAATACTCCTGCACACTGAAAAATCTGCTGAAGAAGGAGGGGTAAATCCTGGCATGGTTCAGCCATCCCTTCTCCAAGAACCTCACCCTGCATCCATCATTCCAGCAGTGCCTTAACTTGGGAGACAGCAAAGGAGGCAAAGCAGAAGGCTCAGTTACAGAACCACAAAGCAGGACTGAAGTCAGGTACTGCATGTTCTTAATGGCTTCGGTGTTTCTCGAGCTAAATTTGACATTGTGCTTGCATTCAAATGATTATTTCTGGTGGGGAGAACTAAAATGGTTTCAACAAGGCAGGCTTTGCCCTTGGTTGGTAATTGAAGGGTTTCAAGCAGAACAGAGAGAACATTTGGCTGTAACAGGGGAGAACCTTAGACAGCCCACATCAGCCTCTTCCACTGTGTGTGAGGGTGTGCTGCAGGATATGACTGGAGACAGCTGACAAAAACACTAAATAGGGAAGAAATACTCTCCCTCCAGTGGTCCAGAGTCTTGCTTTAGCACTTTTAAAACCTTTTTGCCCACCAGATCCATAGGGCTGTACCTGCTAGATTGTCAAGCATGTAGTTCAGTAGCTTTCGGGTTCCGTCTGGATCCTGGTAGAGGCTGAGAATATCTTGGGATAAAGGATTGCCTGCCAACAGCACAAAACAACAGCAGGGGGATCAGCTGCCTGCCTTTCTCAAGGCTTTCCACCCAAAGAAAATCTCCCAGAATGAGAACAGACAAATTAACTCAGCAGGTTAAAGGGTTTATTTCCCTTACTGCAGATTTGAAATGAGCTCCTAAGGAAGTTTAGCACCATTAAGAAGGACAAGTGTTGTTTTCCCAACTGACTGGTCATTTTTGCTAACAACTTAATGCTTAAAATAACCTGTCAGAAAACCTTGAGGTAGTAGAGGAAGGTTTTGAGCCCAGCCCCCTCAGGATTCCCGAGAACTCGTAGGAATATGGAACTGGAAAGAGCTCACCTTTCAAACCCAGGGTTTGCAGCTGGAAGAGCCGTCCAAGTTCATAAGGCAAAACCCGTAACAGATTGTTATTTAAAAGCAATTCCCTGCAGCAAATGCAAAAACACTCTGGGTGAGTATTACTGCAGAAGAAACTCCTAAGGTGCTGTACACTGCTCATCCTCAAAGAAAACACTTTTCACCCTGAATTTTATTATGGAAAGATATGCCAGTCTTCCCATGTCAAAGCACGACTGAAATACATTCATTAGGGGAAAAAAAAAGCCACAAAACCCAAGATGAAACCAGGGATGAAAACAATGATATATCAACAGTCAGAAAAATAGCCCAGTGAACCCAAAAGTAATTATTAGAACTGAAGCTCTGCACCAGCCTGGAGTTTTTCAGGATTATTTGAAACACAAGGGCAGGAAACCAACTGAAACTCTTGGTCCCGATCCCACGATAGAAATATTTTTTGGCAGTTAACCAGAATAATTGCCCTCACCTGAGAGACACCATATTTCCTAGTTCTGCTGGTAAACTTCTGAGTTTGTTGGATGACAGATCCAGGTAAACCAGATTGTGAAGCTTGGCAATATCAGGTGGAATGCGAGTAAGGTTGTTGTCGTTGAGATGCAGAGCAGTCAGGTGTGTCAGCGACCACAGCGACGTACTCAAGCTCCGCACTCTCCCTGCAAGAGGAAAGCAAGGAAGAACCTCTTCACTCTGGAACCACTGGACACAAACTGGATCTGGAGCAGTCTAGAGCACCAGCTGTGGGAATTTAAACCCCAACCAACTCACCCGAGATCTCTAATTCAGCCCAGTGCGACTTCTTCCCGTTGGCCACCTCTTCCGCTGACATGATGGTGTAAATTCTGCGAGGATCTGGAGGATCATATTTTTCCTTTGGCATCCCTGTTAGTCTGAAAGACCATCACAACTGTTACTCCACAGCATTCCTTGCTTCCTTTCTATCCCACCGTGAGCTGACCTTTCCCAGGGATACCCTGCAGCAACATGTCCAAGGGTTTATCCACAATGAATACTGGGCTGCCAAGCAGGTGCTCACACCTGGGCAGAATTCTGGGATGGAAAAGAGCATTTCTTCCTAGGAAGTTGGGGTTTCTGCACTCACCTGCTGGGTTTCCCAGTTTATTCCCCCTAACCCATGGAGTTGTTTGCTGTGTGCAGAACCTGCAGACAAGATCAGAGTGTTCTGCTGTTCCCTGATTGCTCCCTCCTGTAGCTTGCACAGGGAACCAAGGATTGAAGTGAAGGCTCTTAATTTCAACAAACCAAGTCCCACTTCTCCACTGCACTTATACAAGGCTTGAAATTACAGTCTGAGGGGGAATTAGCTCAATTTTCCCATTAACTACCCAGCTTTTGTGTTTTGTTCTTTTTCATGCTCAGGATCAGTCAAGGCCTTTTTACTCCTAATGGCTCAGAAGCCATAAAAAGAGCTCAGGTAAAGTTCCCATTTAGCTGCTCTGGGGCACAAAGGGCTCCAGCCCAGTGCAAAATATGAATATCAGAAGCTTAAGGACGAGCCTGTGCACACCAAATTCATCCAATTGTCCTGACTGTCAGAAGGGAGCTCTGATGTCCCATTCAAAAACCATCCACTTGCCAGGGGACACAGGGAGAGATTTTATTCCATGCCTCCCTAGGCTGTTGTGCTGAGCAGGACACTGTGTGATTAAAAACACGAAGGTTAGCAGAGTTTTCTGTTGGCTGGTCTTTTCCTCCCCAGACACACAAAAACTGTAAGCCTTGATTTTATACAAATCCAAAGCAGCTGCTCCAGAGGATGCAGCTCTTCCCTCATACAGACATCTCTCCTACAGGCAGCTGCAGTAGCTGTGAAGCTCTTGAAAGAGCTCCACCTTGAACTGAAGTAACAAACTGAGGGTTTTGTTCAGCCAGTCCAACTAACCAAAGATCCCAGTCTCCCTTTACAAGGGTCAAGTCCTGCAGTGGTTCCCAGCTGATGCTGGCAGCCAGACCAGTGTTCCAGCACGGAGCAGGAGCTGTCAGGGCTGTCCCCTGCCACGGGTCTCAGTTACAGGGCTGCTGCTGCTTCCTTCCCTGATGAATGCCTGAGGAAACTGCAGGGGCACATGTGAGCCCCACGTCTAATTTTAGTCCCTGTCATTTCCAGGTGAAGTCACACGGCCAGCAGAGCTATGGGATAAGAGGATTCTGCCTCACCCTGCCTGGCACAGGGCCATGAAGGGAACCAGTTACTTAAGGACAAGGGATTAGACCTGAAATCCTTCCATCTTCATCCCAGAACCCCAAATTCAGAACAGTCCTTCCCCCCCACCACAAGCAGGCTGTGCTTTGGGAGTGCCAAATCTCTGGTTGGAGATTTTACTGGATTTATCTTTGCTCTTCAAGTGCCGGTGTTAAAGTGGGGAGCACTTGAACAGACTCCTCACAGCCCCTGCCAGGCCATAAGAACTCTATTCCACCTGCCCTTGCTGTTTAATCTGTCACATCTTAAACTGATCTGTACCTCTTACAGCACCTGGACCCAAGATATGCAAACTTTGCTGTCCAAAACCCAGGATTTGGGTGAGTGCTCTGTGATGAAGTCCTTAAAACCACGGTGCTGAGATCACCTGGGCCACCCCTTGCCCATCCATAGATGATCACTGACCCCCTGACACCATCTGAAAGCTCCAGGGTTGCTCCTCAGCAGGGCACCCAATTAAATGATGTTGAAATTTGGCTCGTTAAGAGGAGTGCTCTGCCAGGTAGAGCCATTTGTGGCTGTCAGGGGCCTTCCAGAGAAGTGAGCCCTGAGCTGGGAGGCAAAGGACATCCACATTTTTCAGCTGTTAGTCACTTAAATATTGCTTTGAAATAGTGGTGAGTCAAACAGGCAGCAGTGTCATTGCCACAGTTACAGAAAGGGGAAAACAAACCTAAATCAAATGCACTTTTTTTTTTTCTCTTTCTGCATCACAGCAACATTGAGCAAGACTTGAAAGTCACCGTGTGTAATTTTTTTCTTCGGCAAAAAATTAATTCTGCCTGGGTTCCCAACTCCTGCCATTCCTATCTCCCACTCTGCTTGTCCTGGAACTAAAACAATATCCAGAAATCCCAATCTGCTTTTGCTCAGTCTTCAGGGAGCTACACTGAGTTCCCTGAATCTGTTAACCCCAAAATCCGATGCGCATCAGTGCAAATTCTGGCAGGCTTTTCTCCTAAAGGCTCCCCTTGGAAAACTTCTGAAGCTACTAAAACTTGCTCTGAGCTACAGATACAACCCTGTAAACTTAAATAGTGTGACCCTGATTTCATTAAATGAAACACAAAATCTCTTCCTGGTTTTGTGTAAATTAAAGAAAACCTGGAGATGAGGACATCAGTGTGTTACTAAGAACAGTATTTAAGCTCTGGGGGTTCCTAAAGTAACTCTTTGGGTCCAAGTCCATCCCCAAAAACCCAGAGGTGACTGCCAGAGCAGGATTATTCAGTTAGAACCCCAAGTGTGGTCCTGGGTGAGCCTAAGCAGCTCTCTGAACTGGATATAAAAAGGACCAGGAGCAGGTACTGTGCTTCCACCCGTAGGTATGTGCCTGCCTTTTCCTTGGACTTTTGGGGTTTATGCTGTTTTATTTGCTGGGGGTTTTTTTGTGTATGAGGCATGCTGACTATGATTTAAAGCCTGGAGAAAAAAAAATTAATAATGGAATGCTACTGAAGGTGTGAAGAGTGTCAGAGAGGAAAAGTTGAGCTACTGGGTTGCAGCAGAGGCTTTTAACATGAAGAAATGTTTTTTGGGCAACAAACAACAGGAACTTCTGGGTTTCAAACACACAGTCCCTTCCCCAAAGACTGCAGAAGATGCATTTCTTAAACTACAGTGACCACAAGATGTTTTGTTCAAGTTCTTTCATACCTCACTGCATAAACGAGGAGGCAAATGGAGAAGAGCTGTGCCTGCATCCTGCTGCAGCCCTGTGCTCATGGATGTTTGGCACAGCTCCAAACCCTCGCCTTCAGCCCAGTGACATTCTTTGTGATTATTTTTCTTTTTCCCCCCCAGCCTCTGTATATATGGATGAGTCAAACTGCCAAAGCATTCTGGAAACAATCCAGCAGCCAGCCCAGAGTGGCTCCTCCTTGCTGTGAGCACAGCTGACAGTCCATCCCCTTCCATACGGTGATCCCTCCCAGGAATTAGTGATCCTGTTGGCTGACAGGGCGTGCTCGTGTGTACACACACGTTGTCCAGCCTTGGGAAGCTGGGCTGAAAGCTGCCCAACAGCACCGTTTTTATCTGCTCATCTAAATGTCTATTTATGTGTTTTGTAATCAGGCCTGAGTGGCTGCAAAGGGGGGAGAGGAAGGCTGCTTGTCTGCACTGCTCTGCTTTTAGGAGAGTGTGACAAAAATCTCCCCATTTCAGCCTCCCCAAGGAGAGGAGAAGCACAATTCCCACAAATACAAAAAGTGGCTTGGGGTACTCTGGGGGCAGGAAAACCAGGTGATTGTTCAAGGGTATGTTAAGGGGATTTAAAGAAACCTGCCAAGATAAACTATTTGTTATATCCCTACATACAGGATCTAGTGTGTATATCCTAGCAAGAAAATACTGGAGAATGGGGAGTGGTGATGGTCTTTTGTGTGGATCTGAGCTTTTTTCATGGTGCTTTCCTGCAGGAATATGTCCAACCACCTCTGTGTACACTGCCTCTCCCAAGAACTCAACAAGCACCCCGAGTCTGGCAGCCCAGGTACTGTGTCTTTCCAGCTTCTTATTCCAAGTACCCTGACTGGGGATGGAGATTAGCAGGGAATCAAATATAAATGCCTCATCATGTTTTTTTTTTTTTAAAAAAAAAAAAAACCAAACAATTCAAAAACAGTGTTTGAGGAGATTTGAAAGAATCCCTGAGGAAAGCCTGACACAGAGTACAAGGAAATGCAAGTTGAGAATAGGCAAAGGTAAGAAAGGTAAATTCAGTGGTGCTGGGATCCCAGGGTGCTCCATGTTATCTCTTTGAGCCCAGAGGAGCACAGACAAGTCACAGAAGCAAACAGCAAAAGCCAAGGGGAGGAGTGGGAAGGGAGGGAACGAGCTGTATTTGATTAATTCCAGAGCCAACTGGCACTCACTTGATGGAAATGCTAATTGTCCCACTGACATACACCCACTAGTTATTCCCCTCGTTCCCTCATCTCCTCTAAATGAAGCAGTCTTTTTTTAAATCACAGGTAACACAAGAATATCCAGGTTTCCACCCTTCCTTTTCCTCCATGTCACACCCCCACTTACTGGACCAGCTGAACTATTTACTGCATAGAAATCCTACACAGCATTACACAGCTGCTTTTTATTGCTGTGCTTGGTTAAGAGTCAGTCCTCACTCCAAAGAACAGTTCCTGCCCTGTTGGAAGCAGCCTGTGACCTCTCAGTGTGTGCATGACAACTCCTGAATATCCACATCAGGTCACTGAAGGATATCTGCCTTTGTCTGCAGGTGCCTTTTACACTTGGTGCTTCCAGAGCAGCTCTTGGGGCTGCTACATGTGAAAACACAGGGCAGGCTGCTCCCCAAAATAAGGCTCTGCTTACCAGAAATGCATTCAGGGGCTACTGTAGGGCAAGAAGTGTTTCCAGCAGCCAGCCTGTAAATAAATGTCATCAGAAGCCCCCAAAAGGGCTGGTTTAAACAGTGTACTTATTTATTTACACAAGTGTCTTGCACTGTTTCAGAGAAATGACCCATTTGCAATGCTGCTCCATCCCCTGGAGAATGCTGGGCTTCTAATGAGATCCAGGACAGAGTGGCTTAAAGGATTAGGAGCTGAAGTCACCAGGAGTCTGGGGAAGGAAGAAGCCAGTGCTGGATCAAGGCAAAACACCGTCCTGGGCTGTGGGCACGGAAGAGAAGCAGCCGTGTATGGCTGCAACTTAAAGCAGGAGTTTTCCTAGGCCTGGGGAGACACAGAACTCCCAGCAGCATGAGCAGAGGGAGCTGGCACTGCTGTGGTGTCCCTCTGAGCTGTGAGGGACAGAGCTGTTCTACTGACAAGGCTGATCTGACACCCATTCAGTCCCTCCTCAGAAATGATAAAGACCCAGCTCAGGCTGCTGCTGTGAGCCTCATTCAGCTCCTCAGGATCAATACCTGGAGAGAAGTCAGCTATTGACCTGTTCTTTGAGCAAAACTACACAGGAATTATGAATCCATGCACACTGCAGGAACTCAGGAGAGGTCTTCTCCATGAGCCAACCCTAAGATACAACTGCAATCATCAATACCCTTTCATCCTTCAAAGCAAAGTTTATGCTAGGAGAAAAGAAATGAGATTATTTCCACGGCCACAGTGACTGGAAATCTTCCCTTTTCAGTGAGAGACTGCCTGTGCTTCCACAAAATAAGCCAAGTCCAGCAACACTTCAGTTACTCTCCCTCTACAATCCAAAGAAATCTGCCACTGTAAAACTTAATTCAAACAGCTTTAGAGTTACAAGGCTTCCCTTGTTCAACCACAGGTAAGTTTGGATGAGTCAAAGCTCAAGATTTTAAAAGAAAGGAGGAGAAAAAGAAAAAAAGCCAAAGAAAAATACCACACACCGATAGTGGAAACTCTTTTGCAATCACTGGCACAATAAATGAGCCTTTTCAGTTTGAAAAGGCCACAGGATGCTGCACTAGAGCTCAAAGTAGCTGGGCTTGTATGTTAGGAGGAGTGAGAAGGAATCTATTAAAAACCCCCCTGTTTATAGGAATAAACCCTGATGTCCAGAGGGTGTGTTTAAACTTTGCATTTTAATCTCAGAAGAAGAAAAGTTTGCATAATAGCCGGAGCAAAGCATGTTATTTGAATATTGAAAGGTAATTCAGCTGCTTCTGTATTTGATTATCCCATTCTTTCCCATGAGCATTTACACCATACTTAAACTTCCAAACAGAATCCCAGACTGGTTTGGGGTGGAAGGGACCTTAAAACCATCCAGTTCCACCTCCCTGCCATGGGCAGGACACCTCCCACTATCCCAGGCTGCTCCAAGCCCTGTCCATCCTGGCCTTGGACACTTGCAGAGATCCAGGAGCAGCCAGAGCTTCTCTGGGCATTCTGGTCCAGAAAGAGAGGCTGAACTTGTGTGGGTTTCTCTGTTCATCCCTTCATGGGAAGGGATTTCACCTAAAGGGAATACCTTTGGCAAGTTTTGCTGTAGTTTTTCAAACAGATTGGTTTTCTGGTATTTCTTAACATACTGGCAGGTGAGAGGTTAGTTAGAGAGCTCTCTGAAAGGAAGTTAAAGAAGACAAATGCAGTCCAAAGCCCTGGTGCTAGCACAGAAATGGAGAGTAAAGGAAGAGCAGAGACACAGTGGGTAGGGGCAAGAGACAGGTAGGGATTCTGGAATGCTGGAGCCTTGTTGACAGCCTGAGGTTTTCAACCACATAATTTTCCAAGCAGAAAATACCTGTGAGTTATACTCATCTCCCCACGTCCAGGGTTGTTTTGTTCACACCTACAGCTGCCATAAAATAAATGACTAATGACTTAAAACTGAATTATTCCCCCTTTACCTGCACAGGAAGCACCTGGGGGTTCCTAGAGCAGGCAGAAAAACACCTTGCAGTTAGCACAGGCCTATTCTCAAACCTCCTGGTCTATCCACAGGTCTCAAAATACTCTGTGCTTCTCTCATCCACTCCAACCATTCCTAATTCTTTTGATGAACTCCAATCCTTGCCAGTCTTTTGCTCCAGACTGAGGAGGAGGAGGAGGCTCCTTGCACAGGTACAAACACATCCCTGGAGACTGACCTGCTCCCAGTGGCAAGATGTGACTTGGATGGAGGAAAAAATGTGAGCCCTGCTCTTCCTGGCACCTGGGACTGTTCTGGTATGTGAGAAGTCATCTGGCCCTGCTTTCCTTTTGCTTTCTTAACCTTCCAGAACAAAAAGGGATTAAAGGAAAGGCGTTCACAAGTGGAAATTTTGGCTGGGCAGCCGTTCATCCTGTGCTAGCTCCTTCCCATTGCCAGGGCCAGTTGTAAATTAATGTAATACAATAAGGAGAAATTGGATTTTAAGCTGTAGGGGAAGTGGGAAGAGCAAAGGGTATTCTCCACGTGTCGAGGCTGACTCAGGATAAAGGACATTTTTTTTGTGATATACCCCCCCGTTGTGATCTCACACAGGATGGTGATACCCAGCAAAGCACACAAAGTATGTTTTCTGCGTTCCTCCTTTCTCAGTTTTCCTGGTAGTATCCTGTGGAAAAAAAAGAGCTACAAATCTGCAGAAGGAAGGCTTCAGCACTCCCTTCAGATGGTGCTTAAACCCAGAGCCTTTTGAAAGGGCCTTTGGATTGATTTCTTAGGAAGGAAAAAAAAAAAACGCAAAACTAATTTGTGATTAGAAGGCACAAAGATGACAAAGATGTTCACTCAGATGGAAGCATTCCTGAAAAGCGAGGGGAAAACTACCCAAGCAATTCATTCAGCTGCCCTAAAGGGTAAACAGCAAACTTGAACACCATCCACAAATCCTGATTATTATTAACAGCTTGACCAAAAGCTTATGGGTTTTGTACTTTTCTTTGTACTCCTGGAATCTGATGAACTTCAAAAAAAAGTGTTTGACACCAAAGACAGGAGGAGGGTGCCTCTGCAGCAACACAAGGCTCAACATTCCTCCTTCTGCAGCCTGCAGAGCTGCCCCAGCCCAGAACTTGTTTGCCTTTAAAAAAAGCATGTGAGGTGTTTAATTGGGTCTTACTTCCAGGCCCTTGGAAGCAGCAGTGTGGAGAGTTGCTGACTTGCAGAGGTAATTGTGGAAGGATTGGTGGCCAGGATAAAGGACACTCAGCAGCTTTGCTTTGCATTCCCTCTGGAGAGTACAAGTGGGTGCAAAACTTGGAAAGGGGCAAGGCCCACTGGACAAGAGCTCCCTCCAGTAATTTCCCAGCCATAAAAATTCCTGCTGCTGCTGGCTGAGGGCACAAGAGGTTTCCCTTTATGCTTTGTTTAGGGTAAGGAATAATCCAGATTCACATCAACAGAGGGATGGTGGCAGGGTGTTCTGAAGGATTTGTCTCTTCATGTCTGAAATTTCCCAACCCTCCAGCTGCAACTGGGGGGAACCCAAAACTAAACTTCTGCTGAAGGGATAATTTTAGTTTAGAATGTGCACTTACACCCCAGCCTTCATATCCTGCAAATCCATTTGCATGTGGAGTCCCACAGCACTTGTATTCACATTTTTTCTGTCTTTCTCAGAAAAAGCACCAAGCTCGTCCCCAGGCAAGCAGAATGGGGAAGACAATACACCACACACAGGTGAGTGCTGAGCATAAACGGTGCTGTGCAGTCATAAACACCAGTAATGATTGCCATCAGGAAATGCCAGCGTTTTTCTAAGTGCTGGTATGACATCTCCCCCTCAAAGGGGTAAAGTGTGTTTCTTGTAGAACAGCACACAGTGCATTTCTGCCCATCTTTAATTCTATTTTCCATGACCACCTCTCAAATCGCTTTCTGGTGGTGGCTGAACACTCCTGAAGTTAGATCTCTGTAGGGAGATGCCCAAGAGACTGCAGAAGTTGTTCTTCTAAACAGGATTCCAGGAAGATTTTCTTCCAGTGCTCTCTTTTATTCAGAGTAACTTCAGTTTGGTGTTTGTTTTTGTTTTGGGGGGAGTGTGGATTTTATTTTTTCCCCTCGTTTTCAACTCAGAGAGAGGAATTTTCTCCCACACAACAGCACCCATGTCAGGCCCAGTACCTTGCCATTGGAGGTAAGTGTCGTGTAGTCCTTTTGTGAATTTACTAAGCTTCCAACAGAGCCAGTCAGCAAGTTCAGCTAAAGGCCTTCCACAGGGCTCTCTGCACCCAGCTCTGAGATCTGGAGTCACAAATGCATCCAGAAAATCCTGTGCATGTTAAGTTCTTTTTGTCATTTCCTGCAGACACTTCAGTTTACTTTAAGTTGTTCTTTTTGGGGTGGCCTTGGGGCAGGAAGTTTGATGACAGCCCCAAGGTGCACAAAAGACAGGGAAGGAGAGCAGCAGAATTCCAGAAATATTGTCACCACCTAAGGATCTTGATAAATAATCTTTTTTTTTTCTTTTTGTTTTTAAATAATTACAAGTGAGATGGAGAAGCTGCACAGAAAAATCACTGGAACCCAAAGAATTAATCAGAAAGTGAAGTTACACCACACTGCCACTGTAACAAGCACCCAAGCCTTGATTACAACCTGCCATCAAGAGAACCACAGAATCTGGACAAAAAAAATATTACAAGAGGCTTAGCATTTAATGCTCTAAAGCACTAAATCCACAGCAAATCCTCCTGAATCTAAATATGCCTAAGACATATTTTAACTTTTTTTTTTTTTTTTAAGTTTTCACAAATGCCATCTTAGGCTCCCAAAAAACTAAGCTCCACTGTTACTTTGGCTTTCTCAGTAGTCTGCAAATCAGGTTACATGCCGTGCCTCGAGTGCCCTTTTGGCACTCCCAAAACCTCTTTCCAATAAACAGTAAGCAAGTAAAAAGTAAGCATTTACTTGGATTTATCTCCCCTTTTAAACCCAAGTAACCCAAAAGTGTCCAGCAGATTACAGCTGGTAGAAGCACAACTTCCTGGGGGTGGTTCAAGAAAGTTTGCCTGGAAATTATGCATATTACTAATGCATAATTGTATCACTTAAAACCTTGGGGAAGGTTTTAATAAGAAAAAAGAGACACATCTCTCCATTTGTGCACATTGACTTAAACAAAAAAGCCAGTGGCTGCTGTAATCTATCTAAGTTTTAATTTTTGGTGGTTTCAATTTAAATTAAGTAGAGACTTATCCAGTGTGGAAATTAATTAATTTTTCTCTACTGGTGCTTTTTCATTCTCCTAACAGAGTCCACACACATACCCTGGGATCATTTTCTCACTTATTTCTCCTAGGACTGGTGTGAAAGCCAAACTTGGTCAAAAGCCTGCCTGGCTTTTTGTAAAACCATGGCTGTTAATGGCAAACACCAAAATAATCCCAGTTCATCCCGTGAAATGGAAGTTTTATCAACCACCTGCCAATGGAAAGAAAACAGCCATAACGTCACTTACTTCCACAAGAGAATTCCCACTGGAAATGTGATGGAGGCCCTACAGATTGTGGATGGGAAGAGGAGAGCCACAGACAGCAAATACACCCAGAGCAGCTGTCCCTTCCCTTCCCAGGCAGGCAGATACAGGCTACATCCCTGGGACAGGCCAAAACACCCTTCAGAGAACCAAAACAAGCTCTATCAGTAAAAGTGCACTTCTGCAGATAACTGCTCCTGCAGCTGGGACTTGTGCTGGCACAGCCCTGTCAGTCACGGGTCACGCTCTGTCACCGCACGCAGACAGAGCTGTGCCAGCACAAGCTCGGGTGGGAAACTCTGCTCAGTTTTGCCTTTTTCCTGCTGCAGCCGAGGTAAAGCTTGTCCAGCAGTCTGCTCATGGGGAATCTCACTCCTGACACATTCAGAGTTTGGCTTTCCAAGGATGGGAGAAAACTAAACTTTGCACAGGAACACCTATGGGGCATTTACACTGAGTTTTAGCCTTCAATTAAATGCACAAACTAAATGAGAAGGAACCCCTGTAGGAAGAGATAAAAGGGAATAAATGAAATTGTGCTGTACTTCAGCACTCAGAGCAGCCCCCGCTTTTAATAGTAAGAAGGGAACAAAACTGAAAGTGTTTAACAGGATTTGTTTAGCAGACAGCAGAGCACTGCAGAATTTCCTCTGCCCTGTAAAACCCACCAAGCACACTGCAACAGGGCTTCTGGCATCCTCAGCCACCTCCGGAGGAGATTTAATGCCCGGGCTGGAGCTCACACACAGGTCCTGTTTGGGTGAACCGACACCATCCTGCAGGTTGGTGATGTGGATCACTATTCCAAAGCACGGAGCAGGGAGGTGGCACTAGTGCATGCTGTCCATCTGCTCCAGAGCCAAATTCTAAAATCAGGCTCCCTAAAATTCTAAAATACCTCCCTCGGTGGGCAGGGATGCGAGGAGGAAGCAGGGCTCCATCCAGGACATCGGGTCAGGCTTAAGCAAAGCTCAGTGTCCCACCAGCCTGGATCTGCTGGGAGGCACCACCAGCACGTGGCTGTGCCCGTGGATGCTGCCTTCCGGGACAGGGACGCTTGGCAGGAGCACCTTCCCTGTTTTTTACAGGGAGAACACAGAAATAAAATGCTCCAGAGCCCTCCAAACTGGGATACGGGATGATACAATGATTCTAGGAATTCCCTGGGCTGGGTCAGGCTGTTGTTAGGAATAATATGCTATTTTTTTCTTTTTAAAAATAAACACATTGCCATCACTTTGATGATCAGCCATGTCTACACTCCATGAACAACTTCTGGGTGGGTGTTTGCCCCTCTAGGTTATCTCTGAGATGTGGGGGAGCGTCCCAGAGAGGGGAAGGCAGCACTGTGGATTTAATAGTAAAAAATGCCCTGCTCAACCAAGGCCGTGTAAAATCCTTATCAGCACGGCAACTCAGGAGAAGTTGTACCTCCCCAAAACAAATACTCAGCCTATTCAAAGTTTCCAAAAGGGCCCGATAAAACCCACCGGTCTAAAGATTTCCAGAAGGTCAGATAAAATGTGATGTGGCTGGGGAGCAACAGAGCCCTCCACCACATTTACCAGGAGCACTTGAGTTTAACAGGCGAGCCCCAGACTGTAACAAAACTCAGCGTTTAAGTGTGTGCTTTCATTTGCAAGCAGCAGCGCCTGGGCTGGCAGCCCAGGTTTTATTGCAGGTGACACTCCTGTCATCCTCCTCCTACGGAACTGCTGCGGACCACTGAGAAACCGCTGGGAAAAGGCGGCAGGGCCAGCGTCTCCCCGAAACATCCTAACCCCAAAAGTCCCCTCACCCCGAACACCACGCTGGGGCTCCCCACAGCGCCAGGCCAAGGTCCCACCATGGCTCATGGAGGGGACTGGGGCCGGGATTCACCCCACGGCCAAGTGTCACCCTACGGCCACGCTACACCTCATGGCTGGGATTAGCCCCACGGTGGCTGAGCTTCACCTCAAGGCTGGGATTTGCCCCATGACCGGGATTCACCCCATGGCAGGGGTTCACCCCGCGGCCGGGATCTGCCCCTCGGCTGGGGTTCATCCCACGGCTGAGGCTCACCTCACGGCCCGGGTTCACCCCACGGCCGGGATCCGTCCCGCGGCCGATCTTCCCCCACACCCCCGGAACTGGCCCCACAAGCACGGCTCGCCCCACGGCCGCCACCCGCGGCATCCCCTCGGGCAGCTCCGGCTTCGGCCGCCGCGGCCTCCGGGGCCATCATCCCGCGGCGGGGCTCTGCCCGCACCCCCGCACT
>VZTT01042176.1:1704-15475 GCA_013400855.1 Buphagus erythrorhynchus | reverse complement strand
TTTACACTGAATTTCTTCTGCATGGAAGTTGAGCACCCTTTCTTTATTTTACAGTATGTTCAATGCAATCACTGAAATGGTATCTTTCTAATATTTGCCCTGAAACATTAAATCTAATCTCAAACTGTGTTTTATACAGCTGAGCTGTATGTGACCTATAGTTCAATAGAGGAGCTCATCACGGTGGTTTCTCAGCTTCACCAATCATCTCAGCTAACTTCAAAAACACAATACAGCACATCTCCCATTATTACCATGTTTCCTGATATGTAATGTAACTCATGTTGTGCTCTTCCCTCTTTTCCTTGTAAATATTAAAATATCACCTGGATTGTGTGTCATGGGTTAGTTTGTCACAGATACTGTTGGTCAGGTGAATTAGCCATGTTTGCTATTACATCTATGTTATGGTCTGATGACAAGAGATGCCTCTGCCCGAATCAAATGAGACCATATGCAGGCTCTTGTGTATTTCAGAAACCATTTTGTTTCTTATCTGAAACCAGATGAAATACTTGTGGTAATAGACCTTGGTTTTTTCAGCTAGAAAATCTCTCCAAGGACTTTCATGTCAATCTAGTTCAGTTTTTTCCCTCTCTGGTTTGTTTTTTTAAAACAAGTGGAAGTCATATTATATAAAAAAAATATTTAATCCTTTTCTCAGTTGCCTGGTCATATTCCAATTATAACCTATTCTTTATCTTAAGAAATGATCATTAAACCAATCAGGATGCTGACTCATGATCTAAAGAAAGAAGCATGGTCATGTTCTAGAGCTCTGAAGTGGAACTTAGCATAATTGGTTTCCATCAATATTTTGTAATATATTGTATTAAATAATTTCTATATGACGTTGCTCAAACTCAAGATATGATGAATGTCTATCTACCCTCTCTCTTAACCTTTCCTCCATGGTAATACAGGCAGTCCAGTTGAAAAATCAGAGAGACAAAGAAGTCAGAACATTTCTCAGCACCAGTGGTAGACCCACAAAGCTGCAAAATTCATTGGTAATTTGTCATTAAACTTTATTTCCAGAAAATAAATCAAGTTGTATGGTTATATTTATTGAAAATTTTGCAAGTGCAAAAGTTGGTAATTGCTCCAGGACTTATCTGCTGACTGAAAAGTTCCTGCCTAGGGCAAAGACATATACACACAAGAAAAAACCCAGGGTTGATAATAAAAACACTGACCCATCCTTAGCTATTGCACTATGCACACATTACTATCATCATCTCACTGATATTTGACAACATACACTCAGTGACAGCTGTTTTATTATTGTCTTTAATGGCCATAAAGCAGAAAATATTGAATAATGCAGAGGAAACATCCTGACAGCTCTGGCTCTGTGTGAGTATGTCAATTTAATAGCACCGTTTGGCATCTGAGGGATTTCTTGACTAACAGGTGCATCATTATACACATCAGCAATTCACTAAGTAGAACAATAATACAGTGCACATTATGATGCTACAACTGACACCAAAAATGAACTCTCTAAAGAAGTGCAATAGATTGTCACTGAGCTTGTAAAAGTGCTGTTTGAATTGACACAGTCTGTGGGGTTAGAAATTGTTTTGTATGTTACAGATCTCCAAAGATATGTGGGCTGGTTTGCCCTGATGAATTGGATAAAGGAAAGAGAAGAAAAACTGACACTTTTCATTAAGAAGAACCACCAAATGATTCATGTCTGATACTTGTCCATGTTGGTCTCTGTTTGAATTTACTTTATACTTTCATATGCTTTATCAGGAAATATCAGGGGGCTTCAATTTCAGATAAAACAAAGATACTTTAATGTGTTCACGCCTTTCCAATTCCATTACTCTTTCTTCCAGGTAGCAAGCTAGTCACACCTCCAGTAGGGAAAAGTAATCAGATAGACAAGTGTGTGAAGAACTCCTGCCTCTCCACAAGGAACTCCATCTCTCTGCCTAAACACTAACAAAAAGTCTCCTAAACTCTGTAAAACTAAAGCTATATTTTTGCAAGATTCCATTTCAGATGAACAGCATTTGTCTACAGATCCTCTCAAGAACTACTTTTTTTCATAAAAACAGAAACAATTTTCATCCATTTTCTTTGGATAAAAATCTAGACATATCAGAAAGTTGGGAAAGAGCTGCCCATTCAAATTCATCCAGCTACTAAACTAAAAATAGTGCAAACCAGATCATATAGAATGAATCAGTATGTATAAGGTGATTCTCCATTTCAAAAGGATATTAAAGGCAGTCTTTGTGGTTTTGGGAAGTTTGTCACCTTCCTGTTTCCTTTTATGTTTTAATGTATTAAATCTTCTTCAGAAGGATCTGTCTTGATAAAAAATCCACACAAAGCTACCAGCTCAATTTAATTAAACCAGAAGTTTGGTTTAGATTTGAATTAACTTTCAATCATCACTGGCATTTCCATTCAGAGTATTCAAAGGATTGTCCAAATCTTCTATATCCCTTATTCAAACTTCCTTTCAGATGACTGCTCAGTCTAAAATGTCCTTGAGTAGCACCCCATTGTTCAATAATCCAGTAAGTGTGCATGTGTTCATTTCACAGGAGTGCAAGACATCCAGCCTGGGTGGTAAGGCCAGAAATAACACTCATATGCTCAGAGTACTCCACCTGAACCCTTGTCTTGGACCACACTCACACTTATTAAAACAATTTGTATCAAGTTCTAACAGAACTCTGATAAAAGTGATAAAGCAATTGACAATTTATAGCCTATTAAAAAAAAAATCTTAGACCTTTTTGGATGTATTTAGAAATGGAAATGGTAAAGCAGTAGCAGAGGTTTACTAGAAACCTGACAATTATTTTCTCATAGTTCTTGTTCTGAAGAAGCTCAGGCAAGAACCGGCACTCCTTTGCACTAGACCCCACAGCAAAACACAACTGAGACAGCTTTGTTCCTAAAACTTTCAGAATCTAAATATGATACAAGAACCAACAGGTGAACACAAGCAGACAACTGGGAATAAAAGGACACAACAAGAAAATGAGCATCAGTGGCTGCTTCTGTACCTATATGGAATGTTGAATTAAAGAAACACCCTGAAATTGCAAAGATCCTCATATGAACTTTTCTTTACACAAGCTCCAGCTGTCCTTTCAGACAGTCTCTGTGCCCATTTAGTTACATGACATTTTCATGACGTAAGGGAAAAAAAAGCAGCATTGTGTTGAAACTATCAACATTATCTAACTTTTCTGGCAGCTGAAATGAAGAAGCTGCTAATCAGGTCGGCCTAAGAATGCAAAATATGTGAAACAGTGATGAAGAGTGTGAAAAGCCTTCCTGTCACATAAGCGTGCATGCAAGCACCAAGATGGGAAGTGCAGACTTGATAGAAAACTGCCAAATAAAATTGTAGTTTGATACATAGCCAAGAAAATGCTTATCATTCTTTCAGTAATCATCAACTTCTACAAAAAATTTGCAACTATCTTCAAACACACAAAGAGCTATCCTTCACAGTGAAAAAAAGATTTAAATTGTGGCGGATTTGACAGAAAAAGCAAGCTCTTGTTAAGCCTCAATAAAGAATATAGCACGAATGATAAATTTGAAATACCTGCGCCCATTTCTGTTTTGTCTAATAGCACACTCTGATCTTTCAATGAAAGAGAGAGAAAATTAAGGTATAAAAAGCCCCTGGTTTTAAGGCTTAAATAAGTAGGTAAGACTAACATATTTGTTCAATATTCATGCCCTCTAGGAGACCATTACCTTGAAATCATTACCTTTATTTATTCTCTGGTTTCATGGATCCTGTAAACTTTTAATGAAATAATACATAAAAGTGGGTTCCATTCAGCTAAAAATGCTCATTAATTGTTTGCTAATGCAACGCATTTTTTTTTCTATTTGCTCTCCTGGCATTATTATAATGAAGAGCAATTGCTTTATAAAAAAAGTTGTGCAAATACTGTAAATCATGCTTCTTTACCATTCTACTCACTTGCCCTCCGGTGGACTTTTTTTTTGTTAATTAACTTTCTATTGTTTGTCATTCCAATTAAATAGAGTACAGCAATTACTTAAGGTGTTACATGAAGAGCTGTAAAAGCTAAAAAAACAAACCCCCCAACAACAACAAAAAATCACCTAAGAAAACCAAAAAACTTTATAAAGGAAAAAAGTCTTCAAAAGAAATAAACAACAACAACAACAAAAAAACTTTAAATACCCTGAAAGCTTAGTGAAAGCTCCACAAAAGTTAATAGGAAAAAAAAAAAGAAAAGTAGCTGATGCATCATTCGTGTAGCAGTAAATTAAAAAACTCACCTGCTTTGTGTTTAGATCAGTCAGAAGGAAGTGAATCAAGTTTAGTATTGTTCACAGTGAAAATACCTGGGATTTGCTCACCAGAACAATATGTCTAATTACAGTAGGATAAAGACCAGCAGAAAAAACCTGGCATGCTGTGGAAATCTCATTTCCTCATTCTATCAGTGAAATCCAGACTGACCTCTCCACTGTCACCTGCAGAACTCTTCATTTTTCTGCTGTGCCATTTGTGCTCATTCCATCTCATGCAGACATTAGAGCTTCACCTGCAAGTTCGATGGTGTAGTAACTTGCCTTCAATAAATCCTAGGAACAGGGACTTAAATTACTTAAGGAGACATAATGTATGTTGAAAGAACCTCATTTGTGGTCATGACAGGTAACTTCATTATTCTGGAGCTGAAAATGCTCATCTAATTCCTCATCTAAGCAAAGCAAGGTCTCTTGACATAATATTATGGAAAATAGTTCATTAATTCAAAGGAGTGCAGCTTTACCATTCAAACAAGCAAACACTGGATTTACTTCTAATTTTGCCACTTTTGACCTCCAGAGATGCATGTGGCTGAATGAGCTCTATGTTCTTACCAGCTTACCTCTCACACAGAAGACACACGATACTTTTCTAGAACTTTGGTGGTGCATTTGCGAAGAGATCCCTTACAGATTAATTAGAAATTACAGTACAGACAGTAAAACAAATGTTCATGACCATCAAATTTATTACACAGTTGTCACACTGTGTCAAGACACACAACAGCAAAGGTACTGGAAAGCTCTCTGGGATCAGTTCAAAGGATTTTTATCTTTCTTGCTTGTTTAAACAAAGCAACTTAGAAATTTTGTGGTGGGACCAAACACTATCTCTTAAAAATTAATCCTGAATAAAGAGTGTGAGCAAAATGGAAAAAGCAGAGCATGTCAGTAAGAAAACTCAATATAATTGATTTAATTCTGAAAAATTGTAAATAATTCTGACCACAAAAAGTCTCAATGCTTTCACACAAATTTACTTTGGAATTTTGACCATAATAACAATTATCATGTTTTGTTATGATTTATTATGTTTTTGTCATTAAAGAAAAATTACACAAGTCCAAGCCATACAGTTTTGGTAAAAGGGATTTATTAAACAGGTGTTATTTTTGCAGTCTCTTTTGTATCAGGAACGACAATAAATTTTTGAAGAATATATAAAGTTCAGAGATGTGGTTTTTTGGGAAATCATTGGCATTTAAGCCCACAAAGCATTCTCTGAAAAACACAAAAGCATTCAGAGAAACTATCAATAGAGATGTTACACAAGAGGATGAGTCACTTGAAGAAATACCAGTTTTTGGGTCTTGGCATATTTCTGTACAGAAGTAAAATGTACATCAAATCATTGAATACAATTAGAATAAAATTCAGGCAAGTGGAAAGAAACAGATTTTGAAACTAATAGAGATGAGTTTCTAATTAATTCCATATCAAGTGACAGGAAAAAAAAGCAATAAAGGAAGGGTTCAGCTTCACACAAGGCAGGGAAATCCCCTGGGTGACAACAAATCTTTGTGCATAGGCCTGGCTGGCTTAATAAGAATATTATACTGGATTAAATTTGAGTTAAAAAATAAAAAAGCTATTCTAAAAAATGGATTTACTTGACAAATACTTTTGAGTTTTCTTTGGTTTTGTGCATTTTGTACATCATCTATGCTCTACTATGGATTTGAAAAAAAAAAGATCAATCCCAACTCTCTATTTTATGTCACTCTTTTTCTGCAGAAGTAGCTGAAATATCTTGTTTACTAATCCAGATGGAAGGCACATTGAACTTCTACAAAAGTGACTATGCCCCTGGGAACTCCAGGACACCCTCTCCCTCACAAAAAAAAAAATAATAAATCACACTAAAATACTTACTCAGTAGAAAAAATTCTAGACAGAAAAAGGTGAACTTAAAGTCTGTTCCCTAATCAGAGCAGAAGTGATGTCACAGCTGCCCAGGTTTTGTGAATACATTTGAAGGAAAGAGCAACCCATCACCAGCACTTTACAAAATATTCAGGCTACTACAGTATAGCATCTGTGAACACTTTCTCCTTTCAGAGACTGATTCAAAATTCCAATGGGATCACCAGGGTCTCCTAAACTTTCAGCATCTCCTTGACAGAAAAGCTCTCCTTTGTATCTAAGGGAACATTGACGATGTGCTTGGCTCAGACCTTGCCTATCCACTCGTGTCCAGAGCCTCACCCACGACACCCACGTTGAGTGAAAGGTCCCTCTCCCCTCAGGCCAACACAGACTCTGCAGGCTTGGAATATGGTGGGATTTAATACTACCCTCAATAGTATTTCCAGACTAATAACTGAAATAGTTCACCTTGAACTCCTTTTTGTCCTTCGAAACTCCCAGGTGGAGGCATTAGCTCCGCTCAGCAAGAGTTTGGGTTTTTTGGGTGGCACAGTTAGCTGACTAAGCTCCCACCTCGAGGGCCTGTTTGGTTCTCCAGCAGTGCTGCAACCCAAGGCAGTGCACACAGCCCTGCATGGAGCTGGGATGGAAACGAGCACTGGGCAAGGAGCCTCTGGGCTGGCCTCTGCCAAAGGCAGCAAGCTTTGCAACCACATCTTCTGCCATCCCTTTTCCCCAGTACTCTTGATGAAGACTTACAAGCCCTTCTTTGAAATTACAGGACCAAAGCCAAGCACCTACATTGAAGTGAAATCATATTTGACTCAGCACTATTGAGTTGTGCCAGACATGAATTTAGCACCTAAAGCTATTCTTTTGCCAATGCTTTAAAATCCTTTGCCATAAGCTTTCAGTTAGAATTTTGGTATGACTTTGCTTTCTACAGACAGCACCATAGAAAAAAAATTCTTTACAGAAGTTTATTAAACATTTTGTATTTATGAAAGCATCTGTATTTAAACTGTTGATGTAGCTCACCATGCACACTGTCTGAGACAAGAGTGTTACTATACTTCATATTATATTTACAGTGATATGTATAAGTTTTGCTGCTTATGAAAGTGGCTAATCTGACAGCTCCTGGAGCCTAGGCACAGCAAGGGCAAGAAAGAGATGGTGGTAACAGGGCCTTCCAAAAATGCCCCATTAGCACTTTCCAGTTTGACCCACAGGACCAGACTCTCAAGATTTAAAAAAATGTTTCTATCTCTTTGGCTATTCACAGCCTGGCTTTTACAAGGACATCACCACCAACCATACCACGTGTTTGGTTTGTCAAGGACTTTTCAGCCCTATTTGATTCCAAGGATTTTTACATGTGTAAAGCCAAATGCTGATACTTCCAACTCCTGAGTTGCAAAAAATGTTTAGCTAGAGAGCAAAGTTATACAGGTTATTAATGTCTCTGAAGTAAGGAGAAAAATAAGGCTACTTTAATTAAATTGAGTGTAGCAAGCCCAAGCAAACCACAATATCTTTAACAATGATAAATGTGTGGGCTTACACTGGTTTTGTAACCTGCAAAAAATACCATCCTCTCTTGTTAATAACAAGAATAAGAATATGCAACACTCTTCATTTCTTAAAAATCTAACCTTGATGGAAGGTTTACTTGGTAAAGACTCAAAGGACCTTAGATCCTGTTGTTCACTGGGAGTACTATTTTTTAGTAAGTGTTATATCTTTTTCATCAATGCAGTCAAAATTTTACATTCACTCTAACAATCCCTTTTGAAATATATTATTAAATATGAAAGGGAGAGCCAAGGTGTAATTTTCCCTTCCATAATATGTCTGAAGATCCCAGAAATAATACCTGCAAGGGAGTTTACACGGGAAGAGGAATTAGTTATTGTTCACTGCCTTATCAGGCACAGATGATAAGGCTGAAGACATCTATAAAGAGCAGCATCAGATAAAGGTGGGTGTACATTTCAGAACTGACAGCATGAAGAAACAGCTGAGGCCCAATTAAAATAAAAGCGGAGTAGAAAAAGGGACACAAAGTTTGGAAAACTCAAAAGAGAGGGAAAGGATAAATGCGGGACACAGGCTGGAGCTAAATTCAAAAGAGAGAGAAAGGAAAAATGTGAGGCACAGATTGGAACTAAGACCAAAATCAGAAGCATTAACAAAAAACCTCATATTGTGGGAAAGTGTGGGTTGTTAACACATAGTATTTCTCAGCATTTCAGCTACCATGCTAAGTCCCTCCTAAATAAACACCCTTGTAGTGTAGATACTAGTCACTTGCTTTTAACAAGAGATAAACTCCAATTTACTCTGTTCCAAGGAGAAGTGACTCATTCCAACACTGAACTGTGAGAGCAAAGAAATCACCCAAGAAATACAAATCAAGTCTATGGTAGAAATTTTTGGGATTGTGACACTATGTAAACAGGGAAAACATTCAAACAATAACTGCTATCACTAAAAATTACACAAAATTTCACATTGAATTAATCCCGTACTTCAAGCTTCCTCCAATGTCCCAGAAAGAACAAAAAGGGACATTTGCTTCTTTTAATGCCTGTTTTATCTCTGCATTACTACTGATCTGCACATTTTTTCATTTTCTACCAGTCTGTGGATGAATGCCAGAGGATATTATGCTTACTGGTAGGACTAGAAACTTTAATTTCTTGGAAACAAAGTTGAGAATTTTTTACTCAGGTATGACTTTAAAATAACATCTGCATCTGGCAGGAATATTTCACTCATGTGACATTATTAAATATGTTAAATAACATAAGGCCTGCTCCTTTGAGTCCTCTGGGATTTTCTATAAAGAAATAGCTTCCAGGGAACCAAAGTACTTTCTGTGAGGACTCCCTGGTTTCTTCCTGGCACTTACAATACCTGTTGCTTGGGGCAGGGTGATAGTAAAAGTGAAAAGTTTATGGGAAAGTCTTGGGCCTTTTGAAATAGTTCCACAAATCCATTGTAGCTGGACATTTTTTGTGCCTCCGGCTATAGCAAAGGAGTTAAGTAAACAGTGCAGAGCCCTCCAGGCCTTCAGCACTCTTAGACCAACCTTTCATTAAAACAGGGATTGTAATTCAAGTGGAACCAATATCAGCATTTTATTCAAAAGGCATATTTTATCAGGAATTAAGAGAAATTAAGTATCTCAACCAACACATCTGTTTGGAAGTTATAGGACATTAATTCCTTAACCATTCTATAGGAGATCATTCCTTAACTAAACTAGTTTTCTTACAATAGTTTTTTTCTTATACTGTAGAAATAATGAAATATAAGTAAATTATTTTGGAAATAAAAAAAATATTTCACCTAAGCCATCAAAACCTCTGTCCTTCCTCTGAGACCCCCCAAACCAAATCCCTGGAAACTGTTTCTGTTTCATTATAAGATTCTCTTACTAAGTATATTTAGTATGCTAAAAGAAAACTTAATTTTCAGAGCTTGAAAGTCTGGCTTATAAAGAAAGAATCTTGGACCTAAAAGCCTGCTGCAAAACACAGAAGAGTAAGTAAGAAATTACTGCTGACTCTGTTAGGCAAACTCTGTTAGGCAAAACTCTTAATGTACATACATAGATATACAAACAGAGATGTAACAAAAAGAACAGGTGTAACAAGGGGAAAAAACCAGATAACTTCATCATCATTTCAGCTTTAAGAACATTCCCAGAAAGTAGAACCTGCAAAATCAGGAAGTGGACAGATGTCAACCTATGAAAGATTACTCACATTGTAACACAAAAAAAATTCCAGTGAACTTTTATTTTCAGTGAAATGTCCTAGGCACACAGACTAAATGAGTGTCACTACCACGCTAGAGAAAGCAATGATAGCAACACGGACCTCCTTGGGGAAAAGAAGACTCTTTATTGAGAATGCTGTTCATATTTATTGGGTGTTCTGCTGAACTAAGACAAGACAGCAGTTCATTGGATAATTGGGAAAATGCCTCTGGGACTGTACTTCAGGATGGGTCCCACAGTCAGCACCAGGTGTTAATCTATGTTATTAATTCCATTCTATTTTGACAAAGCTATCGTCTGGGAAAAAGACTCCCTTATGGAGCTGAACATGTTATCAGCTTGGGAAAGGATCTGAGAGAACCAGGAGAGACTTCAGCCTTGGAATGATTTCCCCGGCTGTAATTTTCCTAGGCCTCTAATAGTGTGGTCACAAATGAGTCCAGACAACCTTCAAACAGATTGCCTAAAATTCAGATGTTTTTCCAATGACTGCTGCACTGGCAGAAATCATGTCTAAAGGACATGTTTCTGACTTTTCTACAATGGAGTCACTTTCTTTACAAATCTGAAGTAAAGGGACAAAACTAGTACTTCAGTAGGGCAACATTATTTTCTGGACTAAATTGTACACAGTTCTAGAACTGATAAGACAAAGGATAATGCAAGAGGATAAATTCAGATTAGATATGAGGACTAAATTCTTTACTGTGAAGTTGGTGAGACATGAGTTGCTCAGAGTAGTGGATGCTGCATCCCTGGAAGTTTTCAAGGCCAGGTTGGACCAATCTTGCTTGGTATAAAGGTGTCCCTGCTCACGGCAGCAGAGTGGGAAAGAAATGGTCTTTAAGGTCCCTTCCAGCTACAAACTGTTCTGTGATTCTGTGATTTTGAACTGACATTTTTATTAAGATATTGTCTTATAACTTGTATAATTTTAAAATAAATTTGTCCATGCACACTTCTGAAAGTTCTTTGAACTGAAACTATTGAAGCAAAAATTTTTTATTAAAATAACTCATGTATCCTGCCTGGGAGAAGCCACTGACTTTGGACTACTGGAACAATATTTTTGGGCCTATATTCACATCAGACACTGATGCTATTCCTTTCATTGGAACTCTGCACCAAAATATGAAATAAAAGTATGTGAGAGCAGAGAAGTGCTAAAAATAATAAAAGAAGTGCTGAAAAGAGTAAATGCAGAAAGAGTGAAAAAAATTATCTGTATTTGAAATATATGCATAAATATTGGATTAGAGAAGAGACCGGTCTTCCATTTTACTCTGTTCATTTTCAATTTTTACCTGCAAGTTATACTTTCTTGCTTCTATTTTTCACTGTGTGGAATGCATCAATATAGTCTTTACAAGACTATAAAATAAGCACCAAATCTTCAGCCATATATCTTCAAGAAAACAGAAACATATCTAAGTTCTTAAAATAGTGGTGAAAGGTAAAGACTTTTAGCAACTTCTGTTATTCTTCTTTCTAGGTAAGAATATACAAGGCTTTGCAAAAGTAACCAAAGACCATAAGGTTCCTCATGAACTGACCACTGCCTATCTTGAGTAACTGCTGGATACTCAACAGACAACAATATTGCTTATTGCAATATATTTTATCTAACAGAACAAGAAAGTTCATTAAAAAAAAGTGAAAACAAAGGACATATTATCCAGTGTATTAGCACCCAGGAACTTATTGATAATTAAAATAGAATCATAGGATAGCTTAGTTTGGAAGAAACTGCTGAAGTCTCAAGTCCAACTTCCTGCTCACAGCAGGGTCAAGTATGAGATCAGGCCATATTATTCAAGGTTTTATTGTTTGGCCTTGAAAACCTCCAAGGATGGAGAGTGTCTCTGGGCAGCTTCTTTAATGTGTCACTTTCTTCGTATTGAAAAAGATTTTCTGTATATCCAGACATAACCTCCCTTGCTTCACTGTATGCACTGAAATCCTTATCTCCCATGGTGTGGTGTCTCTCATCACCTGCCAAGCTGTACAGCTCACTGCCTACCCTGATTCCCAGCTCCTTTTCAGCTGCTCCTGAGCCAGTCAATCTCTAGCCTGCATTGGTGCAAGTGATTATTTCCTCCTAGATACAGGACTAGATTCTTGACCTTGATGAATTCCACAAGGTCCTGACGGCCCATTCTTCCAGCCTGTCTGGCTCTGTACAAATGGCTGGCCTGACCTCTAGAATGTAGAATACAATCACTGGTAGCAGTCACTCAGGATTTATCATGCAAGTGCTATCCCAAATGTGTGAAAGTATGTCAATTAGGAAGAAAAAAATTACCAAAAAAAAGAAAGAATGACACATGTTGCAAATGATCCATTAATTTTGCAGAATGCTCCTTCAAGGCTCACAAAGGGACAAAACATTGCTCCATTTGTCTCTGACTTCATTACAAGAGGATTTGCAAAACNAACACGCACAGTATGTTCAGTAACTCCTTGGGGAATTGTAGCAGCCCCTTATTGAAAACAATGTCAAAGACAATCCTTCATATACTGTAAGAGAGACAGCATACTTTCCTCCAAAACAGATATGTCTTACATGACATGAAGTTTTCCTCTTTTCCAATAGACCTTTTTGGGACCAAAAAAAAAAAAAAAAATCATGAGTCAAGGAGACAAACACAGGAGGAAAATTATTCATCTCCTTGAACATTTTTTGCATTGAAATTATGAAATACCTTTTTGTAAACTTACCAGAACTTTCAAAAATTCCTGCAATACACCGTTCCACACAATCTGCTAATCATGGACAATCCTACAACAACAACCTGGCATGGCCAGTTTGATGCTTACAGTAATGTAGCAATACAAAGAAATAAAGACATCTCTCTTTTTTATTAACATATGGAAAGATTTAATTTTTAACTAGGAGGGGCTTCTCTTTTTTTAATAATTGAGATAAGACAGGGTTTTTCTCCAAAACTTATGAAAAATCCACAGAGGGTGTTCATTTCACTCTGTTTGCTGACATCTCAGATGGATGAGACTTATGACAAAAGACAAACTCCTCAAAACTCACCAATAATAATGAAGAGAAATCTAAAGGTGGCACAGGAGAGGAGAGGGGGAGTACGCCTGTTCTGTTGTGTGACAAATGGAGAAGATTGCCTTGGGTAATATTAGTGTATAGAGAATTGCAGCCCAAATGAAGGACAAACTTGCATCCCAAGACTCTTTGAAAGATATGCATCTAGTTCAGTCTTCACTGATGCATAATTTCAGAACACAAAATTGCATAATTTTTACAATTACAGTAGTGCTTGCATCAGCCAGAGGACGATCAATAGTCAAAACACAGGGGTGGGTGCACCCGTGTCAATAGATACTAAATCTTTCCAGAGCAGAACAGGGTCAGAAGCTCAAGTAATTAGTCATTCTGCCTACCACAAGCTCTATTAAGCCCATATTTAATGCCTGGAGGCAGTGAAACATAAACAGTGGTTACACAAGAATCATGGATCACAGCACGATTCTCTTGGGAAAAAAGGAAAGTCAATCTCACTTAAAATTGCTCTGATAACTAATTACTATATTTCTTAACCTACTTAACAGTAGGATTAGATAAATATGTTACTCCTCTCTTTCCCTTAAAGGATCTTAAATTATTAGAAAGTTGCAGGAAAACAATCTCCAGTAACACATCTTACTTCTTAAACAGATTTCTTTCTGTTCCAAATGTAAAATTATACTGCCTAGGTTTACACATTTGTTGCATGTCCTAGAGAATAATTCCTGCAAATTAGAAATAGAATCAGGCAAGGA
>VZTT01042174.1:5211-16545 GCA_013400855.1 Buphagus erythrorhynchus | reverse complement strand
GAATAATTTTAAGAATTTTTTATATGTAATTTAATATTATACTATGTGCCGAAAGAAAATCCAGGAGCCCATCTATTGCGTTTCAACTCACAATGTATTGTCTGCATAGCAATTTTTTTGTAACTAATACATACAATGTATGATAAAGCTGACCTAAACCTATAAAAATTCTGAGAATAGATTGATGCTTTTCTATTCAACACTACACTGGCTGGCTAATGAAAAATATAATGAAAACCAAACACCGTCTCCATGGTAATATATGGGTCAATTGTAAGGAATATGAAGCTAATTGCTGTATTTTCATGGATTATAATAAAAATAATGACCTGCAAGTCAGGATTTCCCTTGTTGTTAATAATAATCTGAGTTAAAGAGCTTCTGGCTGACAATGAACTGCTAGACACATTTGCCTAGTGAATAAGTTCTGCTTAATTAAACTTCATTGAGTGAGCTGCTACATATTTTACCAGCTGAAACCAAAACCGAAGCCACAAAAGAAAAGAAAAGCCAACTTACAAAGTGGGGATATATCTGTGTTGGCATTGCCTCCTTTAAGATTCATCTTCTGAGCTTGACTTGCAGGAACAGGCTTGTAAGATTGACCTGTGGCTCTGTACATAGCTTGAACCCAGAGTATTCTATCCTGCTCATCGTCACTGGCAAATATCACGGTATCGCCTTCTTTTACAGCGTTGAAAAACATTCGTCCACCCTGAAGACCTGAAGCAGTAAATAAGAAGGTAATCTTGATAAATACAAGTTACTTCTAAATCACCATCAATATTTATTACATTGTTGGTTTTAGTCAGAGTATGTGTGTGTGTGGAGGGGTGTGTTAAAACATCTTATAGGTATTTATGACCTAGAAATAAGATAAATCTAGAGCTATAAGGATCAAATGGTAATACATTGAGGTAACATAGGTAGAATAAATACAGAAATCACAGGAAAAAATGTTTACATGACTTCACCTTAAATTCAGCTCCAACTTATTTCTTATTTATCTTCTCTCTGCCATATGCTACTTTGCATTTTTTAATATATTATCCTTCCTGGTATTATTTTATTAGCTGGAAATTCCTGTCAACTTTATCTCTTACTGAACAGAGACAGCTCCATATCCTTTATTAGTGCTGCTCTTCCTTAGTCCTTTTTCTCATTCCAGTGGTTTTTTTTGAGAATACGTAACGAGAACAGGACACAAGAGTCAACATGGCTGTACTAGAGACTTCTTTATGACAAAATTGTTTTGATTTTCCAAACGTCTTCTGAACATTGTTTGCCTTCTCAATTATTCCAAACATTGACACAACATTTTTCAAAGATCAATCTTTAATGTCTCAGAAGTCTCCGAATTTCATAACCCTCCACTGCATAGGTAAAATTGTTTTTCTTTGCATGTGATTTCCCTCTTCCATTTTAATATTAACTTGTGGACATTTTTCTGATATCTCCAAATTTATTTTTGAGTACTATGAGTAACTTGTCTTTCACAGGCATTATCATAATTTGTCTTATTTTCTAAATAATTTATGAATATACTTCACAGTATACTGTCACATGCCACCAGCATCAAAAAAAGAAAAGGGGAAAACTGACTAGAATTCACAACTTTTTCATTGTATTATATGTGGTCTTGCAATGTTTCAGGAAACTTTAGTGTAAAGTTTATTTTTCATTAGTCTTACAACAAGCTTCTTTCTAAAAGCATGATTTTTCACACCAGAATGTCCTAGTAGAATAATTGCCAAAGAATCTTGGGATTTTTTGCTGTCAAAGAACCTTGGGAATTTTTGCTGCTAGATCAAAATGAACAAATTGAAACAGCTGTTTTACACAAATATATTGTGTTTCAGTATCCTACTTCAAAATCATGAAAAGTACCTGTATGAGGAGCTGTGTAATCCACAGTGTATCCTTCCAGTTGCATCAATTCCTGAGGCTCAGACTTCTTTTCTCTGTAACTGCACATTGCAAATGTGTATTGGCTAACCTGAATAAGAAAGGACTTCTTAATTACTGAATTGCATTTCAGAACTGTATAACAAATGTACTATGGTTTAAATTAGCTTTCATTTGCACTGAATAAATAAATCCCCCCTTTTTCCCCCTTTTCCAGAAGTATTCACAGTGTAAAATTTCTCCTTCTTTCCCCTTTCTGCCAAAATGAAGGAACAAAAATCTCCAAAAAAATAACCCATAAACAGCCCTCTCTGAAATTTCCTGACATACATTTTGGGCTGGTGCTTTACAAAGAAGTGAAGGGAAGCCATTTCAATTCTGGTAGGGAAAATACTAAGTATTGTGGTACTGACCAAATTACTCAGTGTACTCTACGAGGAAAAAAATAACTATATTCCAAGAAACTGAGAAAACAAGAACTTTTGTGTATAAAAGAAGGAGTTTGCAGAAGGAGTGGCAAAATTATAATGAAACTGGAAACAAGGAACATATAGTCTGGCCAAATCTAGCTAATGATGGCAAGCATCAGAACCTTCAGTTTGATTTTATAGTCTAATTTCTGTACCTTTTGCGTCTGTGTTCTCACCCACCCCTGTACTGCTTGGGTCACTTGAAAACATACCATGTAGGCCAAGCTGCTTGCAGCTGGCATGGACAATATTAATTACTTGTCATCAAGTACAATTATCAAAAAAACTTATAAAGCAATAAGAAAAGAATGTGTCTCCAGGTGGTTTTTGACTCTGTAGGCAGAATAGAAAATTATAAGAATAGGAGAGGAAAAGCTGACAGAAAAGATAAAGAATTATATAGAAAGAAATGTAGTATCTGGGAGGAGAAAAGCAATCACTGAAACAAAACCGAGGTGTTCCCAGCTTTACATGAAGAGCTGGGAGGATTACAGAAGATGACCAGAAGAAAGAGCATGTGAATCTTTGAACAATTGAACCTAAAGGGAACTGAATGTATATGCACCTCTGAAACTCTCATCTCCAAGGACTGTATGATACCTGGCCAATAGACTTGTGTTAAACTATCTTTAAAATTATGCTAGGATGTGCAGGTAGGTAAGGAGCTCATCTGATATATAATGGGTCATTTTTATTTTAACTGCTGACTATTCAGCTAACTTATCTAAATTTATTGTTTTAGCTACAACTTAAGGAATTATGCTTTTTGAAATAAAATTTGGACAGCTGATTTCAGCTTCATTCATGTATTTGCTGGTGCTGCACCTTACTCTGCAAAAGATTGATTAGTTTTGAAAATAAGGATGGAATGTGATATTATTATCTGGGTAATGCTCTAAAAATATTTCATTATTTTATGTATTGGGGCTTTCTTGAAACACATATCTATGTGTATGCAGTGCATGGTGACTGAACATCCCCTGGCACAGCCTGTACAAGCAAATGGAACAGGTGCAACCTCTCTGACAAATGCTCATTGTGCCTTAAATGCCAAACTGATGTCTCCAGAACCACAGCAGGAGTCTACAGGGGAGAGGAACTAAACATAGCTCTTCTAGTTTTAGTTATTTTGTTAGTTAAGCAAAGAGACCTTTACAGGAGATAAGAATTTGAGAGACACTGTCAGGCAACTGAAACTTTCCACATCAGATTTGGTACATTCACTTAAATGGGCACACCAAGACCACATTAAATATATATAAACACACAAAAAAATCTAGTCTACCCCAAAATTCAGATTTTCAGACCAGAAAGGGACTACTACAAGCAGCCAGTCCATCCTCCAGCATGACAGGCATAGCAGAATTTCACCTCACTATTTGTGCATTGAGCCCACAGTTTTGCTTTCATCCATAGTATGTGTTAGGAAATTACTGTATTTTGGTTTAAATATTTTAAGGTATCCCTGGGCTGACAGGGCAGGGCCTTGCAGACAGAGTCCAGCTGGGAGCAGGGCAACCAGCTCCAGCCCCAGCCCTGGGCACAGGCCAAGGATGGACTGAGATGTGGGGAACTGGAGACCACCCTGCTGTGGCATTTCTGGGGCTGGGGATGATGGCCCCTGAGGCTGAAATAGGAGTCAGGGCTGTGGGCAGAGGCAGCCAGGGCTGGGGGTCTCCCTTGGCAGGGACCCTGACATGGGGCTACTCCCTGTGCTGTGCCCTCTGCTCTAGGCCTGGCAGCAGCATCACCTCTGTCACTGCTTGGTAATTCCCTGCTTATTGTCCCACAGCCATATTTGCCCTCATGGACAAGCATAGAGGCAGCTGTTGGCTAGTCACACAACTCTAAATCCTTTGCAATTAGCATTATATTTAATAAGAGCTTCCTCCTTTTCTGTTCTTTGTAAACTGACTCTACAATTTTAATTTTTGATACTTGGCACTGTAGTAAATAATTTTTGAATTTATTCCATTTGGTTGAATGAAATAAGCTGGCAAGAACCCACATTAATCTCTCACATTTTCATGTTAACAATTCCACATAACCACACTGTATAGGCAATCTGAGCCATCAAAAGGGAAGCTAGCAAACACTAATCATGTAAATGCGTAGGATGCCCATATTTTTCAGATTTCTTCAGCCACTGAATGTTTTTGAAGATAAATTTGTGTAATATTTAGGCTATGCATCTTTATTAATTTTTAACCTTATCACTATAACAAGACAGACATTATAATGCTGCTGATTTTATTTTATTGAACATATTGCAAATGTGCTCTCTTATTTTAAAGGAACAACCAGTCATGATCAGTGACTTCATCTTTTTGTTGAAAATGAGACATTTTGAAGTTTCTTCACCAAAGAAACAGATAGAAAAATTCTGGAAAATTTTGTTGGGGAAAAGAAGTCCCAACAAAATAAAGAAATAAGAATTTGCCTCATTTATTTACACTTGAAGTTGCTTAAACCCTTTTCCTTATGGTCATCAGTGGCTTCTCTCACTTACTGCAAAGAGAATCACAAGCACAGTCTGAAATAACACTTTTTAGTATAGATCCTTGACTGGGTTTAAGTGTATTATTAGTAGTAAATGGAGCTGTAATCATCTTTACGTAAGAATTCAGCAAATTAGCATAAATAATGTGTAGAATAATAAGTACTCAAAAGTCAGGACTATGTACAACACACTCAGACAAAACAGAGTAAGTTTGTCCTCTTGAATGGTAATGTTGACATAATAAAAGGCAATCCTCTTCCTACAACTGCATTTACTCGAATTTTGTTATTTCCCAGATGTCCAAACACCTGACTACCAGCTGTTCTACCTGTTTTGTAACAAGGGAGAAAACCAACAACCTATGCATTTATGACAGACAGATAGGTACAGAAATGTGATTGTTACTTATGAGGAATGTCACTAAGGGATGTCCCCACGGGGCACAAAGACTCTGTTTATCGTGCTGGGAGGAAGTGTTCCTGCACATCTGGCTGATTCTGTGGTGTCTCCTACAGGCCATCACTGGGCAGCCCACTCCAGGAGCTCAGCAGCAAGAATTAGCCTGCGTGGCTTATGTGTTTAGAAAAAAATTATCCATGAAACAAATTACTGACTTTTTAAACATTTGACCAGGTGAAATTAAAACAGCAGAAGTGGATCTGCATTCCAATTACTGGAGGAAGATATCAGACAGTAAATTAAGTAAAACACATCAGGTCCAGTTTAGGCTTTTAACCAACCGTGTTACATCCCTGTCTTTTTCTGTTTTTAAATTAATAACCTTTTAGAGAAGTGACTGGATACTAAAAGATAAAAATCAAATAAAATGAAGAGATTAAAATTTCTAGATATTGTAACCTTTCTGCAACATTGATCTGTTATTTCAGAAACCACTAACAACTTGTAATAGGTGCAGCAATAATGAAGGTGCACATTACTCACATCACACACTGAAAAAATCGACATTATTCCTCTAATGTCACAACTGAGTTAAATTTTCGAAGTGTGTGTCTAAATCATACTGGTAGGCTCTTTCCTAGTACTGAATTTCATGTCCTTGATATTTTCCTAATGTAAGCTAAAAGTTAATCTATAGAGGAAGACTTGTCAATACGTCAATAAAATATCAATACAACAGACTGGTTCATTACTGAATGTTTATTTCACATGTATTGACTTCAGCTTATTGCCAGTGAATGTATCACAGCAGGACTATATAAATGAGCCAGAGCTGTCTGGACAGTAAATATTGATTTAACACTGTATTTTTTATATAGCTTTATTGAATTGATAGCTGTTTTAAAATGAAATAGATGACTAAATCCCATCACAGTAGGAAAATTCCTGTAATATTCTCCTCCAGTATTTCAATTTCAGCATAGAGAGTAGAAAATAGTTAAAATTAACTTGACTGGAATAAACTGGTCTTCCAGATGATGGTTCTATATTGCATGCACATAAAGACTATGTGTTCCTTAGATGTACAATCTAAAAATCAGATGACACCTGTGGCTTAGAGGAAAAGAACAAGTTCATTCTTTCTGTAAAAGGAGAGATAAGTAGGATGAGTGTTAAAAAAAAGAATGAAGGACAAGGTAGCATGCAGTCTTACTGAAATTATTTTCTCTTCACAGTTATGCCTTGATAGCTATCCTATATAGAGATCTTCCCAACAAATATTAATAGACACAAAATGTCCTCATCTCTTCACAAAGGACCTTGGTAAAATCAGAACCCAAATGAATTCTGTAGACTTTACAGAATCTCCTTCAAATACTCTTGGCTTCTAACATTAATAAAGAACTTGTCCAGTAATTTTTTTTTTTTACAACCATATGATTTTGATCACTTAGGAGTAGGAGGAGACCAGGTAAGTGTGACTGAGAGAGTGATAAAGAAATCAGGTTTTCTGTAATTTTAGAAGATTTTGTTCTTAAAAAAGCCTCATTAACCGCCTTCAGCCTCTGTATGATACTTAAGTAAACTCAGACTTTAAGAGTTTTCTGTAAATAAAACAAAGGAGACAGACCAGCATTCTCTGAACTTACTGTGAAGAACATTGACTATAATCTGAAGACAAACAACGGAAAACAATGACTTTTTACAAAGACTCCCTAAAATCATTAATTTCTCTGTTTTGACCACTCAAAATCTACTATTCTATTTATCTCAAGTCAATATTATCATTCACTAGCATGTGAAAATACTAACAGTTCTGGGTTTGGACAAAAAGTTATGAAATATGAGCCTAGCACATTTTTGTGGCCAAGAACAACTACTGCACCATATTTTCTGTAACAATGATATAATTTTACCCAATTTAATGTTGCAAGGAAGAAAAAAAATAGCATTATTTTAAAAAATCAGAAAAAGTTCTTAATATAAGTATTATTGCTTTAATTTCAAAGGCAGGAAATATTTGTTGAGATAGAATAAATTAAACAGTAAGTACAATCCATTTTGTGAAATATTACTTCATTTTAAATTGAGTGTTGATAAAAAGCTATCATCAAGTCACAAGGTCACAAAAATTTCATCCAGAAACTTCTAGGTTTCTGTTGAAACATTGCTCAATCTAGGGGCCCATCTATATATATATATCTGCAAAACTTGGTAACATTTCTGTTTAATAGGTATATAAATTAAAAAAAAAATAAGCTGTATGTCTCTGTGCTTCAAGAAGCTTGGAGTAGTACTGCATGTGCTGTCTGAAGATACTGCTTTACAAACTACTCCAGAAATCATATATAATTTATAATCCAATAATTATTTTATTGAAATTTCATGGCTGGTTACTAACCTGAACAAGGACAAAGTAGCGTTTTTTCCATCGCTTCCAAACCTTCTGTCCTAGAGCATACAAGTACCTGCAAAGGAAATAATAAAGGGAGTGGTTTTCCATTAATAAGAAGCATGACATTAGGAGGACCAAACACAAATCTGTGTATTAATTATCTCTCTCTACTGAGTTGCTTCTTCAGTGTTGTCATATGTAAAAAGTGATTTTTCATCTATTTACTCATATCATAAAAATGCAAAGAGACATTTCTTATCACTTAAAATAAGACAAAAATCAGAAACAAATGATCTCATGTTTGTGAAGATAAACCTGCTTATCACTTTTTATTTTACCAATTTTATCTGAAAAATAGAAAAAGTAGCTTAAAGTAGAACACTTTTGACTACACAGAAATACTAAATGTTAGAAAAGTTGACATTCGCAAGAGTTTTTATTCCATTTGGTTTCCACACATTTGCTAGTGTTTATTTAGTCTGTGAGAAGTCAGTCCCAGAGATAGTGTGATAAAATGCTCACATAACACAATGTCAGCAGACACATAAGATTAAATTTTTTTCAGAGTAAAGTAGAATCTAATTTCCCAAACAGAAGCACTTCACTATAAAGGCTCTTAGATTACAGAAACTCCTTGTCACTTTAGCAATTTCCAGGCTTTGAATCAGAGGAAATAATCAGGAGAATCAACCAGTGAGATGAGAAAACCACAGATGCTGATACGGTTTGGTGGTAGAGAGAGCACATCATTATCCAAGAATTTGCAGTGAATTTTCTGGCATTATTGTGACATTTTTTGTGTCACTCTGGTCATGCTGCACTGTTGTTAACAAAGACAGCAAGAAGAAAAGGATGAGCTGTGAGATTGTGAGCAAGAGCCCATGAGTGGTAAGGATCTGCTGCTTAAAACCTGACAGGAGAGCAAACTATTACATATGAGAGGCCCCTTCTGGCTGGCCAGCTTCTGTCAAGGACTTCTGGTACAGCTAGGCTGGTCAGAGGCAGAACAATGGTTGTTCAGAGCAGTGAATGTTGGCTTCAACGGCCACCCTCCAGAGGATGCTGGTACATACATTATGGAGTAGCTGTGATAACCAGGACGGGAGATGGTTGGTCAGAGGACTGACAGATGAACATAGGCCTCTCTGGTAAGAGAATATGGTCTGCTGCCCTCTACTCACTGCTGTGGCTTTGCTGCCCAGTAGTTTGCACCTCAGTCACAAAACAGAGCAATGAACCAACATCTTATGTGAAATGAGTAAGCAAGATAAAGGCAAAACCTTTCTTATATCTGTCCTGGGTAAACCCTCAAGAATGTTTTCTCCCACATTAGGCATCACAAAGGACAAATTTATGTCTAAAATAAATGTTCAGTGTGCTGCTTAATTGTTGTTTGTCAGATTGTGTAGTGGCTCCCTTATTATTATGACACCAGGGTTTATCCTCCTTCAACTTCTGCACCTGTTTTGAAGGTCTACCTTACTTGGTTACTTTGCTTTTCATTTGTATGAGAGAGAAAAATTGGCTTTGTGTACAAATTACCAGTTGATGTGGCCATCTTTGAATAGTACAGATCTTGCCACACTCTTTTTAACTTAATTCTGTGACTATTATAAATTCAATGAAAAGAAAGGAGTAAGGGTTATATCAGAAAGGGTTAAAAAGAAAGGACCTACTAGGGTTAATTTTATATTATTTTGCAACTAAGGAAGCATTTACCTCACAGACTTATGATCACACATTCTCCCACAAAATACAAACTGTTTTCCTTTTCATACATGTTTCAGAGCATCTGCCTTCTCCAAAGCACACAACATTGCTATTGCCATGCTAATCTCTTTACTATTGTCAGAGGGTGGAGGGGAAATAAATTACAAATTTCACATAGCCTTGAAACTTAATGACCTGAGGGAGAGAAGTCAAAAAGTCCACAGGTGGCGTTTGGTCTCTCAGTCCAAGATTACCCTGTTCCTCATGGTGATTCTGCCACTGCATCCCACTTGCATCCCCTGGAGTATCATAAACGGTTTTTTTATATATGTCATTAGGCAACTGCCTCATTTTGAAACTGTATTTTGAAAACACAGTTGAAAATACACCGTCCTCCAAAGCTACAGTACACAGCTATCCTGACCATGTTCCCACCCTCTTGACATGTCATAAATGACTGTAAAGAAGCCATAGACTAACAAAGGCTTCTTGTCTCNATAGTTTTGCATTAAAGGCAGAAATAGTATAAGATACACTAAATTCAAAAGTATAAAATAATAAAGCACACAAAAAATAAATTAAATGGCAATGTGCGAAGTTTCAGCCATTCACAAAGGGTATATCCTGTGCTCATCTTAAGAGTGTCTGCTCCTGAAAAAAAGATTAATTCTTACTCAAGAGTCAAACATTTTTAGGTGGAAGGACTCACCTAGGCTTCTAGAGTCTTCTTTGAGCCTCTCTTCCTCATTAATTTTCAATTTGGAGAAAAAAAAAAAAAGAAAAAGAAAAAAAAAAGGGAAGCAAAGGACCTAAGGATCTTCAAGAACCTTCCTATATTTAGATAGTAACAATTAGGATCTGTAGAAACTGCAGTTGATGTCTAGAACAGAAAAAAATCTACAATAGCCAGTTTCCACAGTTAAATGACACTTGGGTTTCACAACTGGAGCAGAAAATTAATAGGTTAACAGATTCAGAAGTGAGCTAAGTCGTAGAGGTAAGCTGAAGAATGTTTTATTTTTAAGATGGGCAAGTGCATAACTTTTCATGAGTCCCAGGTAAATGCCAGTACTGCAAACCAGAACAGAATCTCACAGTCACAACTCGCAGAGCTCCAGCCTGCTGTTTCTCTACCCATAAGTGTATCTGTATTCACCCAGAAGCTGCAGTCACTCTCTCCATCCAAAATAATGTACACAAAATGCACAGCATCAGTTGCTCAGACTATTTTAAACATCCTCAGCAGCAACAAGAAACACAGAACAGCCATTCATTCTAACACTGCACCTTCAGGCAAAAGATTTTGTGCAATACAAATGAGAAACTGATATTCAGAAGTGCTAGTTCCGTATTTCTAAACACTAACCATACCATTTGCTTCAATTTTTTCTTGCTCTAATTTGGGTTCCAAAGTTGGTATAATCTAAAATAATTCTTGAATTATTAAAGCTCAGCCATATACAGGGAAGGAAGACACTTAAATACTTCCCCTGTATCTGAACACTATAACAGTAACTGCTCAGACTTGTTTTGACTTCTCTTTAAGATCATGTTTTGAGAATGTTTAATAAATATTCTGACAAGGAGAAAAGACTAGTGTTTTCATGTACATTGAAACACATATAGATGACAGACTTCTATTCTGTAAAAATATATAATAAATGAGATGTCTACACATAACATCTATGTCTGTACATATGCACATTAGAAAGTATATTTATAGTTAGTATGCACGTGTGGTTGCCTTCTTCAGTTTTCTTATCTTACTCACATAATTTCCAGTAACTTAAGACTAATACACCTGCTTTTATTAATCACACAGAAAATAGGATCTTGATCAAATATGTTCAGTCTTTAAGTGTCACCTCAATGTGAAGATTTTCTAACATGCTTTGTAGTAACATGAAAAGGCAAAAAAATGTACAAACCATGCAATCACTATTCTGAGATTTTTT
>VZTT01042172.1:1537-30397 GCA_013400855.1 Buphagus erythrorhynchus | reverse complement strand
CCGCGGGCTGCGGCCGCCTCCTGGCAGCGGGGCTGCGGCCGCTGCTCTGCGGGCTGTCGCCGTGCCGGGTGACGGCCGGGCGGCAATACCCGGCCCTGCGGGTAGCGGAGCCCGCGAAGGAGAAGCGGCCGGTGCGTAAGGAGCAGCGGAGCAGCCTCATGGTCCGCCGCTTCATCGCCTGCCCGCAGCTGGCTCGCACCGTGCTGCGCTGCCTGCGGCGCGGAGCCGGCCCCGGCCCGCAGCCCCTCCTGCTCGAGTTCGCGCCCGGTGAGCTGCCCCGAGGCTCCGGCGCGCCCCAGTGACCTTGGCGGGTCAGTGCGAGCTGCCGCCCTCGCACCGGCCGTGCTGGCACCCCGGGCCCGCCAGGGGCTGGGACTGGGGCCGGGGCACTGCCTCTGCCGGGATTTCGGGCGGGGGTGGCATCTGCATGGCGTCCCGGCGCTGCCCTGATGGGAATCCCGGCTGGGGGCTGTCCCAGACCCCTGGCCCGGCGTCTTCCCGGGACAGCTGGATGTGCCTGGGGGGGTCCATTTATGCACAGCAGTCTGGAGTCACTCGTGCTAAAACTTTGCTGTAGAGTGACCAGAGATGGAATTTTCTGTCAGATAATGCTGTGGTTTTGTAGGCGAGCTTTATCAGTAAAAGCACACCAGGATTATGGGCTATGGCAAAATCTCTACGGTTACCTAATGGNGAGAGCCCTCCGCCGGCGGAGCGGAAGCGCGCTGGAGGGGCCGGGCAGAGGAGGAAGTGACGCCCCGGTTGCCGCGGCGATCACGCGCCCGGAGCTGGGAGCGCGGCGCGGCGANCTGCCTGCGGCGCGGAGCCGGCCCCGGCCCGCAGCCCCTCCTGCTCGAGTTCGCGCCCGGTGAGCTGCCCCGAGGCTCCGGCGCGCCCCAGTGACCTTGGCGGGTCAGTGCGAGCTGCCGCCCTCGCACCGGCCGTGCTGGCACCCCGGGCCCGCCAGGGGCTGGGACTGGGGCCGGGGCGCTGCCTCTGCCGGGATTTCGGGCGGGGGTGGCATCTGCATGGCGTCCCGGCGCTGCCCTGATGGGAATCCCGGCTGGGGGCTGTCCCAGACCCCTGGCCCGGCGTCTTCCCGGGACAGCTGGATGTGCCTGGGGGGGTCCATTTATGCACAGCAGTCTGGAGTCACTCGTGCTAAAACTTTGCTGTAGAGTGACCAGAGATGGAATTTTCTGTCAGATAATGCTGTGGTTTTGTAGGCGAGCTTTATCAGTAAAAGCACACCAGGATTATGGGCTATGGCAAAATCTCTACGGTTACCTAATGGTTGTTTTTTTTTTTTTTAACATTTCTGCAGAATGTGTTCTAAGGAAAATATGGACAAGGTTTCACAGTATATTACAGTTGGCAGAAGAAAAAGTAATAGAAATATTTGAAACGTTGTCTCCAGTGCTGCTCAGTATCTAATTGTAACGCAGTGATTAGTGTAATACAGTGAGCAATCTCGGGCATGCTGCCTGTAAATCACTTCTCTAACTCTTGTTTTGAAGTGTGTTTAACAAACACAAGCTATCTCCTGTTGAAGGTGATATGTCCCAAGTGTTGTGTTGGGAAAATCACTCAAGGTAATCACTTAGAAACAAAAATGCACTTCTAAAAAAATTTTTTTTTAAAGTTTTTCTTTATTTTCCTACCTCAGGTCCTGGAATTTTGACTCGATCTCTGCTTGATGCAGGTTTTAGAGTGGTAGCTCTGGAAAGTAACTCAGATTTTCTTACAGACCTGAAGGTATGCTTTTGATTCAGTTGCACGTTTCTAAAACATAATTAAAGGGAAAATGAGAAATTAGCTTAAATTGTTGTATAATTATTGGATCCAAAAGGAATTAGGTAGCGATTGTTACTTGCAACATCTGACATAATGCCTAATAACAGTATGTAGTTTTGGTATTGTACATCACAAATGCAGATTATTTTTTAATTAATTTGGCATTTTGTGTATGTAGGAATTAAAGTTCATACATAGTCTTTCTATGCATAAATAAAATTTCATGTATAAATTTGAAACTAATCGGAGTCATTGTAGATGTTTATGTTTAAGCAAGAGTTCTGTATGAAGCTGTAAGAAATCTGTAAAAATGCTCTTAGTTATTTTGATTATTTCACAGTTTTATGTAATCTGTTTTCCTATAATTGACACTTGTGTGTGTTGTCCTCTCCTGCTCACCTGGGCTTTGCATGGATTTGAAGCGGGTCAGACACAAAGCTGCAGAAAGTTGCTCTAGAAGCTTTGCATTACAGTGCTGGTTTGAAACCAATGACTCTCACCTGACTTAAAATGTGTCTTCACACATTTGAAGTCATGGGAGTCACACATATCTCCATATGAAGATAGATATGAAGAATTCTAGTTTTAAATTATTAAAAGAAGTGGTTTGCTTAGTTTAGTAGTTTGTGTGGTTTTTAAAAAAATTGCAGAACATCTTACTAATTTAAGAACGTGGTTTAAAGCTCGAGTTGAACAGCACAAAAAATGTCAAAATGCCCTGCACAGTGAAGGGGGCAATTTTATCAGCTGAAAGAAAGAAGCTATTCTTTTTATCAGCTGTACGAAGCAGCTCTGAGGTTTGACTCTTGTTGACCAGGCAACAATTTTAGGTAGTGCTTGAATGCATTTTTTTGTTTGGGTTGCGTGTTTTGCAAAACTAGTTACCGTATCCAGATTTCTTCAACTAAAGTTATTTTTATTCAGTCCCTAGAGAGTAGCCTGGATGGGCAGTTAAAGGTGGTTCATGGTGACTTCTTCAGACTGGATCCTTTGACAAAGGGAGCTTTGAAACCACCTGCAGTGTCTTCTGAAAAACTTTTTGAAACCATGGGTGTAGCAGCAGTTCCTTGGAGGGCAGGTATATATTTATGATCCCACGTGTTACAAACACGTTTTTGAAGTGTGCATAGGCAGTTTGGCAAAACCATTGGGATTTGCTTGAGGTACATGTTCTATTTAATATATGTGCTAGATTAATGCATACTGCTTTCTACATTTCAGCTTTACTTAAGACTCATGATAGCTTCAGAACTCTCCTCCCCCCATGGCAATATCAGATAATTAGGTATTTTCTTGTCATTCAGAGTTTTAGTCTAATGCAAACTGGGCTTAGCTTTGACTAAGGCTTGAATTGTATTCATTCTTGAGCAACATGAACTCACAGACTTTATTTTCTTAATTGTTTGTAGTTTAGACATTAGAATTAATGAGATTGTCTAAGACGTGCTGCAAAATTTTAAAGATACTTCTGCTATTGTGTGAAACAGATAGTCCTTTGAAAATTTTTGGAATTGTGCCACAACAGTTGGAAAGAAACAGACTTTGGAGACTTCTTTTCGCCACGTATGAATGCAGTTCCATATATAGATATGGAAGAGTGGAACTCAACCTCTTTATAAGTGAAAAAGAGTATACGGTACGTGCAAGGCATTTTACAGGTAATGAAGGTGTAGTGCTTCACAGAACACAAACCCATTTATATTGTATACTTAATGTTTTTGCTAGTGAATTTTTTTCTACCAGAATTTTTAGATATTTTCAGTTTCCTACTTGTTTGCTTTATGCAGTGATAGCACTATTAAGAAATATTCTGTTGTCATATAATCACAGGTCTTACAAATGTGAAGACTGGTCCTTGAGAAGTATATGCAGCAGCAGACTAGCTGTTTTCCATTGTAAATTGTGAAGTGATTAAATTCTGTGCCATGCTTTTTGCAACAAGTTTGTTTACTAGTTGGAGGTAATAGTTAATGAAGACTGAATTCAAAACACAGGTGAAGAGGATTCTAAGTCACTAAATACCAATACAGTGAGATGCACCTGTCCTCTTGAGTTGTTTTGTATGCAGTACTGAAAAGAAAAGAGGCAAAATATAATGATTTACACTCCTTTTTATTAATGCTCTGTACACTAAGGTGCAGAGCCTTTTCTGGATTACATATTCCTAATTTATGCTGTCCCAAAGCTCTAGAACTGTACTTACACTTCAAGGATGCCTTTTGTTTCTCCCCCTCCATGAACCTGGGAGGTTTGTACAGAGTCATAAACCTGTAATTACTTGAAGTAGACAAGGACTTCTAGGTCTGCTTACACAACCAGTGTTGTGTCTAATACCCAAGTGAAAAAAATTAAACGTTTTAAGTATATTCTTCTGTGAAATGACAGGTTGGACACCACTTAAATACCCACTTGTATGGTATGTTTAAATGGTCAGATTTTTTACTAAATACAGGGCAGCCTTTTCATTTAAGGCACAACCGGTTTCATGTTTTGTTTTGTTTTGTTTTTTTAATAAACTTTTAACTTTTCTGGTTATAAAGTGAACTCTATTACATAAGAGTTGTGTAGTAAAAGCTGTTGGAACCTTCTTTAACTAGGCATTTGTTGATTCCTTTCTGTTGGTTCTTTTGGCTATTTATCATTTGACAAGGCTGTGTAAATCTATTACACGAAGTTAAATCTCCCTGCTACAATTTACTTCTTTCCTTACCCTTTTTGAGAATAATCACAAGCTTTTCTTTTTTTCTTGCCCTAAGACTTGTTTGATTTGTAATACTGATCGCGATGATGACTGTGCAAGTTGCTTAATGTTCAGTGAGATCACCTGATGTACTTACTTTGCTTTGAATGTCTTCTTGGGAATATTACCTTATCAGTGCAAGCTGATAACTCTGCCACAGTTATGGTTTTTGTATTAAATCTGATCCTTATTTATCTTCTATGTGAAACTTCTCTGCCGTAAAAGGGACCAGAAAGCATGTACTGGAGATTCATACATAGTTCGGTTATCCAAATAACTGCTGTGAAGAAATACTTCAAATATTATAATGTCTTCTAGTCCTGTTTTCTGACAAGATATACTAAAATATCACAAAGCACGTGTTTGAGGCCTAATGTAACTTTACCTTGGAATTTTAGACTTAACTGAATTTCTTACTGTTTCATATATATGTGGATTTTGCTTAGATAAAGACAATCTTGGTTTTTGCAACAAAAATGCTTGCTCTTTGCCATTTTTTCAGGTATTAACAGCAAAGCCTGGGAGGTCGAAGATTTATCAAGCACTTACTGTACTTGCACAACTAGGGTATGAAATTGAATTACTGCATAAGGTAAGAGTTTTGTACCAGCTGATTTGGCCTAATGCTGTGGACATGCATTTAGAAAAGGGTTTATAGTGGTTTACCACTGCAAACTAATTGGAAGATAATTTGATGTTTAAATCAGTTGGAGAACTGTTGAAAACTTTTGTAAAAAGCTAAAACATAAAGCTTTATGTTTTGTGTAAAACTCTTCTAATTAAGCAACATTGTTATTCACTGTGATGTCAGTGTGTTCACTGCAAGCCATTGTACTCAAAAACATTTATTCTTAGATTCTGGTAGATTAAAAAAAGAGATGTTTACACACCAGATAAACCTTTTCCATTTTGCTAATGGTTGTGTGAAACTAGAAGACTGCTTTTCCAATCTGTCATAGTCTGTGCTTTGTTATATCCTCTGAATTTTGCCATCATGTATGCTTTTGACTTCCTAAGCTGTGTTCAGTACAAATTTTTTTGAGTCTTGGTGCTTTAATGTTCCAAGCATAACTGCTTCTCCTACTAGTCAGTATCTTCTTTGTGAAACATGCTATGGTTTAGTTTTTAAAGTTTTTTTATGTTTTTCCCTCCGTTCCCTATGAGCACTTAGCCATCAACTTTCAGTTAGTTTATGCTTTTCAGATTTATCTTTGTGCTCCGTTTTTCTAGGAACCTGCCTTCATAGTTTAAATGTTTTGCTAATCTGAAATTAGGTTTCACTGTCTATTGTCTTCCAAATACCTTATACTACAAGGTATACATTAAGGTAAATATTAAGAAGTTGAAGAATAGTACTTTTTGAAGGTGGTCACCTGACTAACAGGGTTAAAGTAGAAGTGGAGGCATTTGATCTCTTTTGCCTCAGTCTTTAATAATACTGATAAGCCTTGGGCTGCCTGGCCCCCTGAGCAAAGGAGCCATGAGTGTGGGAACAGTGACTTTCCATTTATGGAGGCTGAAGCTGTAAGGGACCAGCTGTATCAGCTGAATGTTCTCAGGTCCTTGGGGCCTGATGGAATTCATCCCAGAGTCCTGAGGAGCTACTGAAGTTATGGCAGGACTTCTCTCGATCAGGTACCAAAGGTCTTGGGAGTCTGAGGAGGTCCCTGCTGACTGAAGCTGGCCAAAGTTATTCCACATCCTCCTACAAAGAAGAATGTGAGGGAAGACCCAGTGAACTCCAGACTTGTTAGTCTAACCTCAGTACCTGCAACCATTATGGAGTACCAGATTCTACTGGGTACTCTGGAAAGGCATTTGAAGAATAATCAGGCACTCATCAGGCACAGTTAACATGGGTTCACAAAGCAAAGTCTGGTTTAACCCATTAGACACCCTCCTATGATAAGGGCACCTGCCCTATGGATGAAGGGAAAATGGTGGATGCAATTTTTCTGGATTCTAGGGAAGCTTTTGATACTACCCCTCACAGCATCTTTCTGGAAAAGCTGTCCAGCTATGGGATGAGCTAGTTCAGGGTGTGCTGGGTGAAGAACTGGCTGAAGGACAGCCCTCAGAGGGCTGTACTGATTTGGGCTACACCTGGCTGGCCACTGGTCACCTGGGGCTGCTGGTTGGCAGCAGCTCAGTCTGAGTCAGCAGGGTGTGCCCTGGCAGCCAGGAGGGCAAACTGCACCCTGGGGTGCCTCAAACAGCATCATCAACCAGTCAAGAGAGGTGGTGATTGTCCCACTGAATTCAGTATTGGTGCAGCCTCACCTTGAATACTTGGGCAGTTCTGGGCCCCACAATTTAAGAAGGATGTGAAGGTCCTTGAGTGCATCCAAAGGACAGCAACGAAACCAGTGAAAGGACCAGAAGGAATGTCCCATGAAGAGCAGCTGAGGGCTTTGGGCTTGTCTTGTTAGCAGCAAAGGAGGCTGAGGGGTGACCTCACTGCTCTCCACAGCTTCCTGAGGAGGGGAAGGCAAGAGGGAGGTCCTGAGCTCTTCTCCCTGGTATCCACTGTCAGGATATATGGAAATGGTTCAAAGCTGTGCCAGGGGAGGTATAGACTGCACATTAGCGAGCACTTTTTTACGGAGAAGGGGTCAAACTCTGTGAGAGGTGGTCGATGCCCCAAACCTGTCAGCATTTGAGAGAACATTTGGACAATGCCCTTTTTATAACTTAGCTTGGCCAGCCTTGAATTGCTCAGGCAGTTGGACTAGATGATCACTGTAGGTACCTTCCAACTGAAATAGTCTATTCTATTCTAACAAAACACTTGAATTCCATAATACATTTCCTTCCTCCCATAGGAACCTTGGTCTTCATTTGCAACTAATCTGAAAAATGGGGGACTGGCAATACCAAAAACTGGGGTAAGATTGTTGTGTACACTTTTCTTCTGAAGATACAGTTCAACTACTTTTAATTAAAGGTTAAAGTAACTTCATAGCAGCATTTACAGATGTATTTTTAAAGAACTAAAGAGTGAAGAATTGTTATTATCTTAGAAACTGAAATAAACTAGTATCTTTATTGTCTGTGATGGAAAAAATATAGTGAATAAACAGCATAGGGGAATATGAATAGGTAAAGTATTTTTCAGAGGAAGTTACTGATGGTCACATCTACCTACTTGGACAAAATAAGCGTTATCACGGTTAATAACACGATCAGTATGCTGCTGGTTTTGATTAAAATGGTTATTCACATGTCTATTACAGATTTCCTGTGCAATTTAATTGTGAAAAAGCATGAGTCTCCAAACTTAAATCTGAGAAGTGCAAAAATACCTTGTGTAAAGTTATTTACTTCTCTCCTTTGGAGAAGCAATGATGTTCCTTTGTATAATAAAGGAATATTCCTATTTAATTCTGGTAATATAAAAGCACGTTTACTTAAAAATATTATATTTCATGCTCCCCAGAAAACTGCTATGGTGCTGTATTAAGTGTGGTTTGCAATATTTCTGTAATATGTAAATGACTGGGTGTGCCTGATACGCTTAATTGTGTTGCTGAAAAGCCATGTAGAGAGGCCCATCAGGTGGGCTGTGCAAGATGTACTAGGACAACTTTAGAAGTACAAATGTCAGATCTAATATATCCATTGCTGCCAATACAGAAGTACATTTATTTCAGTTGAAGACTCCACTTTGTCCCAGTTTAATAATGTCCTCATGTTGCAGTAGTGTCTTAATGTTACACTCACATAATTCTGTCTTTATATATAAAAGGCAGGTCTGATACCTTGCATAGTATAGGAATACAATAGACCATATAATATTTTAAAAACTCACATCAAGCCTGTATTGTCAATTTCAACTAAGAAAGTCCAGTTTTAAAATATAGAAATAAACTCCAAGTGACAGAATGTTTCTTTGTTTTCTATTTCCTTTTCTGTTTGAGGCACAGGGAGGTGAAGCCTCATCTTCTGATGAAATCATCTTGTCAAGACTTTTAATAAGAAATGTTACTGGTGGCAAAGATGAAACTTAGTTTAAGATAGATACTGTCTTAAAAAGTGATTTTTTTTCAGTGACTTACTCTGTTTTTCTTGCAGCGGCTGCCAAATGACCATTTGTGTTTGGTGCGACTGACTCCTCAGCAAAATCTATTTACAGGAGGCTTGAAGCCCTCAAATGCATCTACCTTTATTTTCATGGTGAAACAGTCTTTTGCTAAGCCTAAGTCTAGACTTACTGATAGATTATAGTAAGTAAGAAAGAATTACAGTTTTTATACTTAAGAGAAGTATATTAAAATATAAAATATATTACCAAAGCAGTATTTATTTGCAGATGAAATACTGTCTTTAAAAAAAACTAATTAATTAATTTTTAATTAATCATCACGTAGAATAGAAGATTTCATTTGTGCAACCTACTATGCTGTATTTTGGGGACTGTTCCTGTCAGGAAGGTTGACAAGTATTTAGAATGTATATGTGCAGTAATTCTTGTACCTCCAGGGGCTTAGGTCATGTATCTGCAAGAAGTTTTCACTTACTTTACAGATAAAATAATAAAGCCACCAAGAGTTTTGCAGTTACAGAAATTAAAAGCTGAAAGAGATATAGCTTATAACAGACATCAAAGTAATGCTAATGAAAACAGCTGAAGGTTATAGAAGGTGGAATGGAGATGTCCTCAAATGGCTGTTACCTAATTAAAAAATTAGGCTTTAGACTTTACCAATTATGCAAGCTATTCACATTTCCTTATGATCAGTACCTTTCTGTTTCCCAGAAATGGAAGGTGTTCACAGTTTGAAAAGCATTGACTTCTTGCTGATGAAAATAATGAATGTACTTCTCATTTGCTGATTGTAGATTATAAAAGTTAATTTTCAGAAAAGGGGAAAAAATAAGCTACTAAATTCCAGTAACTCTCTTAGCAAAGACAAGTGCAAAGAGCCTTAATGGATTTCTTTCTTAAAGCTCAGTGGTATACCTCATCTCCCCTTGACCCTTCAGCCAGGAAGTTGAAGGCTTCTAATATGCATCTTCTGTTTATTTATACACTCTTTTCCTGTTTGGGAAATAGTTAATGTATGTGCACATTTATAAAAGTACAGCTTTCATAGCAAAGATGTAGATGGAGGGAGGGTGGATACATCTGTTTATGTACAGAAGAAAATACTTGGGAGGTGTAAGTCACTAGTTCATGCTATACTGAGTCATCCTGAGCTTTAATTTCTCCAGCATTGGAACACCCTTTTTAGGCTGTAATGCGTGTTACTGACTTCTGCATTTAGGGTGGATGAGAGAGAGCACCTATCCTGTAATGAGGAGGTTTGTGTGGTTTGGCATTGTCTGTGTGTGCTGGGGGCTTTATTTGCTATTTATGTGTTTTAATACCAGAGGTTTCTTCTTGTTTGCTGTATGGATTGAAAGTAACTTGTGTTGCAAGAAGAGGTTAGCTTCTTCTAGAGGCTGTGAAAGAGTGAAGTGGACCTTCAGATAATGTTTCTTGCTTTTTAATTTTTCACAGAAAGAAATGCTCCATTATGATTTTGTTTGTTTCTTTCAGTTCATGGAGTTTGGACAATAGTGACAAATTACTGAAAGCACTAGAAATTCCCAAAAATGCTGCAATGTATAACTTGTATCCAGAAGACTACAAGCGTCTTTTCGAGGCTTTGCAAAACTCCGATATGTTTGCTGAAACCTTCTTCCATGATGAAGTCTTGGCAAGTACAAGGATCACGAACTTCTAAATCTAAAGCTTTTGGAAGATCACCTTTGCTTCTGGAAGATTACTTTGATAAAAAGTGATTTAAATAAAATCAGAGATACTGTTAGCTAGATGATTTCCTGTCCAAACAGGAAAAATTTAGCAAGTAACAAGAGCCCTTCATAGGATGAAAGTAATGAACTCACAGTTATCTTTCACAATCCTATCTGGAATGGACAAGCTTTGCACACAATCCTATCTGTAATGGACAATCTTTGCAACTTTTGCAGGAGCTTGTTAGCTCATGCTACTTTTGGATGTACCACTTAAATACAACTTTTTGTTACACTGTTGCTGTATATGTACAACATTCGAAAAAAATTAACAGACCAAATTATTAGTTGTCTGGTTTTTATTTTAGTGCTTAATGATTTGAATGCCCTTTTGACAGATTCACAAAATACAAAGGTCTTCACAACCACTGAGTCGGCTACATTGTCTGCTTTTCTGAATTTGCAGCCTAAAGTCAACATAATGCTAATAAATTAATAGTGGTGTGTTAATAGCAGACAAGGTAATGACAGGGTGATAAAACATTAACTGAGAGCTGCTTAAAATAAAGATTGTGATATCTCTGAGGAAAAGTTGCAACAGTTATTTCTTTTGAAAAAACAGGGGCAACCTGTACTAGTTTATAATACAATACACAAACACCTACATGTATATAAGGATTATTTTAGGTCTGAAAGTCACCAGACTATTCTGTGCTGTATAAATGATTTTAAAAAAATAAAATCATCTTACTTGAAACCTTTGCCAATATCTTTCTTTAATGTGTAATACATGTACCAAAAAATTACTCAAAACCATATGCTATTAAAATTCTGTTTTTAGACATAGTACTCCATAAGGCAACCTGTTCCTAATTTCTCTTTCTGTCTTACCATGTTACTGTTCTGTTGTTCAACAATGCTGAGATGTACTGTTTCTGTGTTCTGTATTGTACCCTCTGGGAAGAGCTGTGGCAAAAAATACACTCCCTTAGCAAAGCACTAGATTATAAAATGCCATTTTGGTGAAGGCTGAACTATTTTCAAGCTGTGGATAACAGTAGTGCCCCAAACAATGCAAACAGAAATGTATTTCTTAAGCTTAGTGTGAGTTATAGATGTGATAAGCATTCATTTCTGTCTTCCTCCTGCAGTTCTGGCTGCAGATGAAAAATTGACTTTGAGCAGCCTCAGTTCACTATGCTAGGCTGCAGCTCTCTCTGCTGCTGGGCTTTCCTAATGTTATGATGAAACTCCTGGAAAGGCTGAGGCTTAATTTGCAGTCTGTCTCAGAGCCTTGCTGGTGTTCTGGTGCAGGTTGTCAAGACTTGAGGCTTCCTTTCTGTTTACATCTCTGGCTGTTTCAGAGATAGTCATTGCTAATTGTCAACGAATGGCAAACTTGCATTAACAGAAGCAATTCCACCTTTTTCAGTCTCATTAGATGGTAACTGTCTTACCTGCTGGTCTACAAGACTGCTGTGTCTCTTGGGCTGATCCCCCCCACCTTGAAATCAAAACACCTTGCCCTTGTTGAAGCAAGATGTCTTATACATCCAACATCCCAGGAGAAGTATTGTATACAGGAAATGTAAGACCACCACTGCCTAAATAAATTTCTTCAACTGTGTGCTGATAACATTTCAAACATGAACTGAAAAAAAATAAAATTGTTTTATTTTGATGCTCTTGGAAAGTAGCACTTAATGAGCCAATGCAGAGACTAACACCAGGAGTCTGTAAGTGGAAGAAATATTGCATAACTGGGAACTTGAAATGAGATTTAATGCTCAACAGAACTGCACCATTAAGGCTGACTGTAAGCAATGTTTAGCCCTGATAACAAATTTGAAATGGAGGGAGAAATGCCTGCCATTATAAAAATGACTTTAATATTCATGGAAAAGATAAGAAAAGTGAAAATTACTATTGTATGTGAATAAATACACAGGGAGTGAAAATTAAGTAGGTCTATATATTTGATTAATTTATGCTACCCACTCAGTAATTCCTACTGTTGCAGGATTATAGCTTTTTGTAGGATAATGCTGAACTTTCACTTCACTTTCAAATTTTAAATTGTATATAAAGGTTTGTCATACATTTCTGTTATGATTTTTAACCAATGCTGTACTATTTATGTTCCTTTCCTTTGCATAACTGCCTTTTTCTCCCTCAAGACTGATTTAATACCTCTGAAACATGAACCACATGTGATGCACTATCCAGTAGAACACTTTTAAGTGTTGCTCTCACTCTTCCAATTTTTTGACAAGCTGCCCAAAAATGGTTTGGCATTCCATATTAAAGCGCCGGTATATCATAGCTGGTATACTGATTGTAACTTTAGAGATGCTAAGTCTTTTCTAGTGGCCCTCATCATTTGTGCCATCTGTCTGGGAAAGAAAATTATGACTGTGCTAGCAATTGCCCAAGCTTTTCCTACTTACCTATATTTAAATCAAAACAAACACAAATAGAGACAGAAACAAACTTGGCCCAGTTAATGAGAGCTGTTGCCACTTTAGGAAGTCAGTTAAGTTGAACTCTGTAGTCAATTCACATTTGATCTAGAAGAAGGATTTGCGACCTTGCAGTAATTAACACAGTAGATGTTGTGATAAGGGGTTGTTAAGGTGGAATGTGTCTGGACTGGCTACTAAACCTGTTCAGCATCAGAAATGAGAGCTCAGCCTTGCAGGGTAATGATGTTGACAGAAATATCAGCATAAAACTTGAGAAACAGACTGTGTGGTATAGTTTAAGATGTGCAAATGTGATAGGAAGAAACTGAGGCTTCCTGAGAAGCATGTTGAATTAATTGTTTTGTCGGGCTGAACACAATCTGTGGGGCTGCAGATTGAAAACTCCAACCTGAGCTTTGTATGACTTTAATTAGCAAAGCCATACCTTTCTTCTGTAAACATTGAGAAAACGGAAATAACAAGTAACTTTTCTGGAAAGGACAAGTCAGTGGCAGATGTTTATTTGCTCACATTATGTCCTTGTTTAACAGCTATTGCATCTTTCCTTGTGTGGGCTGTTTAACTTGTCACTGCTAAAAATAGGCACACGGACTCTTCCCAGCTGATAGAACACAACATGCAGCAAGCACATGGAGCCCAAGGGAAATTAGGGATAGTTAAGATACACCAAATGAAACAGTCGATTACTCATAATGTAAGTCTTTAACCACTGATGTGGTTGATCCTATTGATACGACCCCAAATAGACAAAACAGCTCAGAACTTCAGAACTTCAACTTGCTTCTGTTGCTTGAAGGAAATGGATGTGTTTGAGGCAGGGAAGATACAAACTATCTAAAGTTGAAACAATATACAAAGTATATAAAGCAGAATGGTGTGGTAAATTTCTCAGTAAAAAAATCAACAGATGAAATCTACGTGAACTTTATTTTGAATTTGTGCTTAAAATGCTTCTGCAGTGATCCTTAATTTAACATTCTATAATCAATTTTTCACTAGCACACCAACACTGAAAGTGAAGAGATACGTGTTCATAAAAGATTTGTCTGTACTTACAAGCTTTCAACTAATTAATTGATAGCTATTCTACACTGTTAGTGACACAGATTTTGTACAATCCAAACATTTTAACATTTTGTGTTTTGAGCCATATTTTGATCCGAGAAAAAAAATCCATTTTGTACTGCGTTGTTTGGAATGGCTATTGCACATTTATGAGTAAGGAGCAGAATTTGAATTATTTAATTACTGCAGCTATTTCTCTAAATTCATGTAGTAAAACATGCTGTCCTGAGATAGAAGAGCTAAAGCTCCACCATGGTGTCTCCTGGCAGTAAGGACATATGACTAATTCAGCAGCATCAGCCACAATTAAGTGATATTTCCTACAAAACTGCCCTCATTACACTCCTTGACAGCTGCTTCCGTCTGGAATGTGTCATGCACTTCAAACAGCTGCTGACAAGTCTGACCTGTTTAGGTCAGTGTATGACTTGGTCATAAAAAAACACCATGCTGATAACAGGGGTTAAATTAAACTAAATATATTCTTGGGCTAAATAAGCACTTACTGGGATATATAGCCCTAGTATCATCATGCTTTTGAGAAAATTCAGACTGATGATTCCAAAAACATCTAATTTGGGCATTCCATTGATCACCATTGCTCAAAGACTGCTGAATCTGCCTAGGCCCTCCTAGGCAGATTCATCACCAAACTGTAGGTGTAGATATCCAGAAAGAGTTCTTCAGGCCCTGCATACAGATATCCAAATATCCAACACGGCCTTAAAATGTTTAATGCTGTGTTTGAAAGCTTATCTATACAGAAAATCTCTATTAATGCAATTATGTTTTCATATGACTTGAAATGCAATGTCAGCTAAAAGCTGTTTTGAAGCTTCTGTGGCTTATTTCCTGTACAGCTTATGCCAAGCTGATGGAAGTCCCTTTCTTTGGGTATTCATACTTCAGATTTTCCTAGAGTAGCTGGGCTCTTTAAGATTGTGATTTTTATTTTGTGTGTCAGTGAGTTAGAAGATTGGCATTCCCTCAGATGTGTTTTTGTACTTTGCAACGTTTTTTTACGTTACTGGACATACAAGTGAGAAAACCTGTCAAGAAAAACTGAGAAAATAATGAAAACCACATCTGGTATTATATATTTACATTAGCTCTTTCCCTGCACTTTTTGCAGTTCATGGGTAGGCCTTTAGGTTCATGCTTTTTGTTTGACCGTTAATTTCTTAAATTTATCCACTAATAGAGATAGATATTAACTTGTGTTATTACTGAGCTTGTTTTTGGTACAGGTTTTGGGTGATGCCTGCTTAGAAACCGAAACAGCACAGACAGGAAAATGCAAAATATTTAATAGGTGAAGAAGTAAAGCATACAGGCCAAATACAGAGCTAATTGCTTAATATTTTAGTAAGTACTAAGGTTAATTGTTGAGAAACTCACAGTATCACTGTAAACTAACACATTTTAAAAATTTGCTAGAAGAGCTAAAAATAAGCATAGTAACATGCATAATGATTTCACTAACAGCAAGACTGCTGTCAGTTCTTTTGGTAATGAATTACATCATTGCAGCATTAAGCAAATGTCAAAATATATTTTTCTGTGAGAATCCTCTGGCTTTAGGTACCTTGGTTCTTCCTAATTAGCAGTGTTTTAGATATGCATATTGCCATTCCTTATTACCTTGTTGCAACTTGGATGAAAACAATTGCAGACTGAAATAATAGTTACTGAGAACAAAACGGAGTGGTTTTTAGCACTGCACAACCGCTTGGCAGAACTGTTAGGTCTATGTCTCAGTGTTCTTTTACAGCACGAATTGACACTCCTTTCCAAAACACAAGCCCTACCTCCCTCTATAGGCGTGATAAGGAAAAACAGAGTCGATCTGCAGTTTAGCACATTTAGCCTGCGTCATGTGGGTAATCTTCATAAATGTATGCAAGTTACGCAGACCCGTACAGAATGCACTTATTTCACGGGCTTTGAGCACCAACATTTCAGACTAATGCCCTTAGTTGATTCTGCAAGTGTTTTGCTTTTTCCATTGTCATTTATCTGATCTCTCTAACTCATGGTTCTGACAAGAAGTTATCTGGTGTATGGGGTGCATTCTTAGTGACAGACACCACCACAGCTTAAAGTGCCCAGCAGCTACTGGCCCAGTCATATTTCTTTGCATTCAGATCACAGTGAGATCCAGAAATACATTCAGATGCCAGCACATAAACATAACGTCCTTTTCGGGGATGTCTTTTGGCTGAATCATTATCATATTACTTCCTTTGTAAACCGAACTGTTTAATATTTTGTGTATAAGTATGGAAAATTAGGGTGCCAGGAGGATGGAGCCAGGCTGTGCTCAGGGGTGCCAAGCAATAGAGCAGGAGGCAGTGGCAGAAACTGATGCACAGGAAGCTCCACCTGAACATGAAGAAAAGCTTCATTACAGCGTAGCACTGGAGCAGGCTGTCCAGAGAGGCTGTGGAGCCCCCTGACTGGAAATATTCAAGATTTCTCTGGATGCAGACCTGTGCCCTGGGATGGCCCTGCTGAAGCAGGGTGTTTCCGCCAGGTGACGCGCTGTAGTCCCTTCCAACCTGGCCCCCTCTGGGTTTCAGTGATAAGTGTTATTAACTGTCTCTTCAGGCAAGGGGCTGCCCTGCGCCCATCAGTGCGGCTGTGCCGTGCTGTGCTGTGCTGGCCCAGGACATGGGTGTACCGTAAACCCGGGCCCTATCCCCGCGGGCCCGGCTCCTGCCCTTGCCCTGATCCAAGATGGCGGCGGCAGCGCCCGGTCACGTGCCGGCGGGCGGGGCGGCCCGCGCTCTCCTCTCCGGTGGCGGCGGCGCGGCAGGATGGAGCCGGCGGCGCTGGAGCGCTTCCACAGCCCGGGCAAGGGCAGCGGTCTCCGCTCCCGCCGGAGCGTGCGGCCCGGAGAGCTGCTCTACCGCGACGTGCCCTTCGCCTACGTCCTCACCAAGGAGCAGCTGGGCAGCGTGTGCGAGCGCTGCCTCCGCAGGTACCGGCGGGGAAGCGCCGCACCGCCCGGGCAGCGCCGCCCCTTCCGCCGGGGCGGGGCCGCGCCGTGCCTGCGGGGCCGGGGCGGGATGGGATGGGATGGGATGGGGAGACGTGCTCCGGAGAGGAGCCGGCCGTGCCAGGCTCTGTCGCTATGTGCTGCCAGGGCTGAGGTGCGAGGCTTGCCGCTTCCTGCCGCTCTTTTTAACGGGGGGCTTTTTATTTGAAAACTGCTTTTTTGCAGATGTCGCCTCTCCCCGGGCGCGGGCAGTTCCTGGGCAGGGTTCCCGGGCTGGCAGGAGGCGGCAGTGCCGGCGTGGCCTGGGGTTTTCCCGCCGGGCCGGCGGCGTGGGAGGGTCCCGGCTCCGCTCGGGTGCTCCCCGGCCCTGAGGCGGGGCCAAGGGAGCTGTGCCCCGGGCGTTCGTGGAGCTGGGGGGCTCCAGCCTCCATGAAATAGGCAGCGGGCGGTGTTGGAGTTTGGTGTTACCTGCCCGGGTTTATCCCGTTAGGGAGCGCCTGGCTTTGAGACGTGCCTTAATGAGTTCCTGCCTTCCTTCCACCCGCAAATCCTTACAAGTGGAAACTGACAAACGCATAGTAACTTTCTGTGTTTGTTTAGAAGGAAACAAACAAAACTGTTTTCTAATCTTGAGCTGCTTCCCAGCAAGCTGGATTGTGGTAGAGCTGTTAAAGGAACATCTGTATATTAACAATTATCTGTGTATTAATTCCTGAAACATACTGCTTGATAAGCCAAACCCCTGTATAGTTGCCAAGACGTGAAGAAGAGAGACAGGAGAGAATTCGATACTGCTAACTTTTCTTTTTTAAGTTTTTGCTTTGGTTTGATTTTTCGTTTGGGTTGTTTTTTTTTTGGGCAGAGGGAAGGGTTATTTTGAAAATATTAGAAGTTTTGTTTGTTGAAACAGTCCAGATGATTTCCTTCATGACCTTTACAGGGCATCTCGGCTTCTATTTAAAGATATGAGATTGTGGTTCTCATTTAATCAAAGAAAAAGTTGACAATGTATTCCAGGTGATGCTTGCCTCTTATAAGGTGCATCTTGTTATCTTCAGCATATGGAAAAATAACCCAAACCAAAGCAAAAACCCAACAAAAACTCCTCCAAAAAAACCCCAAATAAACACTAAACTCTAAAGATTTTTAGCTATTATATCTGTGAAGTCTGACTTGTGACATCAGGGTCCTTTGGGGTGGTGACTGAACGTTTTCCACTTGAAGTTGGGAGAGACTGCAGACTTCAGAGGACAGGCTGAGTGCAGCAACAGGTGGAATAAAAGTGAATCTGAGGTGTTTGGATGTAGATGTGTAACCAGGGCATGTTTTATAGGGAGAAATAATGGTATTCCCAACTTGTTATATCACGAGAGGTTATTAATTTGTGGTTTTGGTTTTTTTTTTCTATATAGTGATAGCATTTAAATTAAAAAAATAAATATGGAAGTCAAAAATATATTTCCACTATTCTGTCTTCCTTTGCAAAATATGCTGTGGCTAGACAAAGTTTATAGATCAAGACTGTCCAATTAGACATTTGTCTAATTACATATACATCCATACAGAGGTTTCAAATTCTTTTTTTTTTTTTTATGGTGATATATACAAATTAGGCAAATGATGAAGTACCACTAAACTGTGATATGAAATAGAACTGTTTCATCGATCTGGATGAATCTGGTGTGGTCTTAGTTCAAAGTGAGGTGTCAGAAAAATGTTACTTCTCTCTTCCAGGACTACAGACAAAAGTCACGTCTTCTGCTACTGTTCCTGTTTTTCACTCTGATCTTTAGGTGGCAGTACAGGAACACAAATTAAAAAAAAGTCTCGTTCTTAACGCTGATTTAGTGTTTTAACAATCTTTTTATATATGCAATTAATGTTTGAGGTTTTACATTGTGATGTGTAATTCTATGCTTGCATTTGTGTCTCGGCTTGTAGTAGTGAATGTTTGGTGCAGTTTTAGGCTGTATGAGCCACAAGATGGGTAGTGAAGTGCAGAATATCTTCCTTCTGAACTGCTGAGAGGCAGCATGGTCTTGCCAGGATTTGGGGTCACAGGCTTGTGATGCTGCTGACTTATTCTATGACCTTGGCCAAGTTCCTACAGCAAGGGTCTGATGTACCAAAGCAGGGTAAGGTTGGCTGCTGGGGGCAGTTTGCTGCTCTGTTTTAGAAAGGAAAGCTCAGATAGTGTGGTAGTTCTGCTTAGTCTTTCCTCAATTAAAGTGAATATTAGTATGGATTTAAAATGCTGAAGTATTTATATACAAGGACATATTTATACACACACTTAATGCATCTAATGGTAGAAAGATTAACAACCCTTCCTTATTTTACTGGGCTGTTGGTACTGTTTTTATACTGACAGTAAGTTTTTTGGTCATTGTTGTTAGATCTCCATCATATGTAGAGAAGATGGCAGATTTTTGTCACTGTCTCCCCTTTTGTGATTTCTTCTTACTTCTAATAGAACCCTGTATTTTCTAATGAAGAGGTTCATGTTTTTTATACAAGGCTGGGATAAAATGCTCTGCTGTATATGGTTTAATATCATAGCGTAGCTGTTTGAATGGTATTCTGTTAGCAATTATAAAAAATACTGTCCTGAAATAGGATACATAATAAATACTTGCTCTGAAATACAAATTTTGTTGAGTGTGTATTTCTATGGGCAGTGTCTTGGGAAAACATGATATATTACAAGATGGTATGTATGTTTTTTGCAAGAGTATCTGTCGTGTCACAAAATTTGAATGGCCAGCATTTTTTCCAACAGTTTCCTGGGGAAAGCAACAGAAAAGATTCTTTTTTTCTCTTACTAATTAAAAGTTTTCTTTATAGTTTCTTCCATGCTTTAGTATCTCTAATGTTGGTCTGACTCTCAGATTTTGAATTGAAAATATACCCAGCCTCTTATAGATTGGAATCAAAATGAAGTGAAAGTCAATGATACCTCTGATGTTTGTTTGCTTTTCACAAAACATTTCTGTGATGCCTTGTCGTTACAAGAATCTGCTGCAAGAAAATCTAAGTCCTAGTTGATACTTAGGAGTGAACAAACTTTATAGAATCCAAGTCTCAGAAAAAGTAGGAAAAAAGAGGTAACACCATCCTGTTTCAAAATGCTATATCATTTATGCCTTTGAGGGAAAGGAATATGTGAGAATAAGTAATGAATAACATTATGTATAGACTATGAAATAAAAGGCATTAGTGTTTCTTGTTTGGATAAGGTCAGAGGTTCAGACTCTGGAAGTGGGTTAAGAGGAATTATGAATGTGTTTTTGAATGACTACAAGTTGTCTAAACATATTTATAAAGAGAAAAAACATTAAAGCTAGGAGTGGTGATAAGCTAGTTGTGACAGCAAACATTATTGCAGTATGGGAAATACAACCAAGCCTGAATAGTTGGGTGATTACAGGGTACTAAACTAATCTGCTCCTTGCTTGATTTCACCGGATTTAAAAATAGCCAGATGGAAATATCTTCACATTCAGAACTGTGCATTCAGTCCTGTGTCTTCAGCATTGGCACATTCTTAAATTGGCTGCTTTGTTATTATTATTGCTACTATTATGACTACTGCTACTAATACAACATTGTGTTACTTCATCGCTATGAAAGCTGGCATACCGTTGTTAAAGTATGGAGTGTCAGCGTTAATGGCAGCCCCAAGGTACAAAAATACCGTTATGTTTTAACCATGGTATGGAATTTTTTAAGTAGAGAGAAGCAGGGTTTGACTCAGAAAGAGAGTGACAAGGGGGGTGGTTGTGATTGCATGGTCCTTCCTACCACTGTGTCTGTGGCTTAGAATGGTGTGGTTCAGCCTGAGGACAGCTGGTTGTTAACTGTTCAAGTGAACCCCTTTCACACTGCAGCAGGGAGGTCAAGAGAGGAGAGGAGCTCATTATTTTGGCTCTTTAACAATGAGAGTTCCTCCATGAAGATTCTGTCATTCACTAATAAAGCTAGGATGCTTCCTTTAAGCACCAAAGAGCGTGTCCCTTTTAGCACAGCACCCGAGTTTTGCTGCTTCCAGCTTTGCTGGGTGATTAGGTGCAAGCTAATGGATCCTCTTTTGTTATGTGATGTTTAGCATGTATGAGACTTCCAGTAATGCACAAGGTTATGAAAGCTACACTGCCTTCTTTTTTATATCTGAAAAATACTTCTTTTGCTGGTTAATACAGAAATAGCTCTAAATTTAAACTAATTTCTTGAAAATATCCTGTTTTGTTGCTCTAGGTGTTCCTACTATATGTATATTTTGTTCTACAGGGATTCTAAAGTGTGGAAAACGAATATTTGCTGATACATTCTTTGACTTTTAACTTTTCATCAGTTCTCATCAAATGAAAATAGTTAAGTATTATAGTTCTTTAGATATAAAACAATATCCATATTTTATAGTTTGCTTGTATAAAAAGATGTTTTTCCCTCCTGTAGAATATTGTATTTCCATGGTTGGTTGTAGAATGGAACAACAATGCTTTTAAAATTCCTTAAACATATGTAAGAACATAATTCTTAGACTTATCACATAAATTAATAAAGTTAGTCATCATGACTTTGGTGCCATGTCAATAAGTCAATAAGGTTTTTTAAATGTGAGATGTGTGGTATATTTGGTGTCCCTTCAGTGCCAGTCAAAATTCTAGGCAGAGTTCCAGTGGTTTTGAAGATGTGAGTAACTTCTTATGGAGTAGAGGAATATAAAAAAAATCCTATTAATCACAGTATGAGTATTAAGAGCAGGTATGTTTTTGTGCTTCCAGGATAGGATAATCCTGGGAATAATATGCTGTAGTTTGATGGAGCATCCTGACAGTTAGGAGTGAAATTGCAGCACTGACTCTTGATGTACCTGAAGTGTGAAGTAAGAGCAAAGCACATGAAACAAAATTGTATGTGGAATAGAAGCTATACAAAGTATTATAATTTCAGGTTCTGTGTATATTTGTGAGAATGTTTCCCAAGACCTGAGAAGATGAACACCACCACCAGTAATGTTTATCTCTGTAGCTGAATGATAGCCTGCAAAAAAGCAGCATTTTCCTTAGAAGAGACTCTCCCTCCCCCATCTCAACTTGTTTCCATAGTGTTGAAGCAACTTTATGAAAAACAGCATAGGAAGTGCTATTTTTTCCTACTGTCATGCCCGTTGGAGCCATAGAAGTGGCTTTCAGGCTGTTGTCCCATGCTGCCAGGAAAATCTTTTGTGAGAGAGAATGAAGATATAGACTGTGCTTTCCTGCAATGTCTCCTCCAGAGAAGGTCTGTAGCAGAAATTACACTTGCAGTCTCCATCTCCCATTCCTTCTATTTGGAGTCAGGTTGAAGCAGGGGGAAGAAGGAAGCTCTGGCATTCAGGATAGCATTCATAAGAAGTCCTGGCTTGCCTGTTGATTTGGTTTACTTCTGTCACAGCACCCTTTTCAGTGTGGTCAGGAGTTTGATGTGTTACTGTTAGCAATATCCCTTGGTTGGGTGTTTTTGTCCGACTGTTTATTTATCCTGGAGGCTTGTTTTGAGAATGTAATTCAGGTCCTGTTAGCTGGAAACCCTTCTTCTCATTGCATATTGTTTTGGTCTTCAATTGGTGTCTCCTCACTGCTTTGGATACTCTGAGTTTGCTTTAGATAATATAAGGGTCATGCAATACTCCTTCCTCCCCTGTCTTTTGGTCTCAAGGCTGTTGTTCATGTCTGCTGCTGCCAATCTGGCTCTGCTCCTGTTAATAATAGGAGAAATAGAAAAGGGAGAGGCATTGTTAAAAATAAATTCTCCCAGGTCAAGAGTTTTTATTGCTGTGCCTGTCATTTATGGAAAATGAAAATTTTAGACATGCTTTCAAGGGCCCTAAAGCTATAACTGTGTTGAGATTTTGTGTGTACAATTTTCATGCTTATACTGCTCTGTAATTTGAAAGGTATTGTATCAAAATTGTCCTGTCAAGCTGTGACTGACCATTTAAGTTGTAGTCATCTTGTAGATTTTACTCAATTTACGTTTTACTGTGTATCTGCAAGCCACACCTGATACTATATTTCTGTTCTGCATGGTGGAGACTCTAATATTAATGTTTTAAAATATTAATATGTTCTGTATAAATACTCTTTGCCTGTAGTTATTGATAAAATGATGAAAATAAGTTTGTGGATTGGATTGTCTTTAGTATGCATTTCCTTAGGTTGAACTGTAATTGTGCAAGTACAAAATTATAATAAGCACTAGAAGGGAAAACATAAGTGATTAAAATATGGTAACCTCTAGCTAATGTAATGACACAATTAGTTCCAGATATTTCCCAAAGAAAGTTTTTAATTGTGTGTGAGTTGCTCAAAGTTTTTTACTGCATTAGGAATTTATTGTTTGAATTCTTTAAGAACTGCTACTGATAACTTGTGCATAGGTATTGGAATTCATGAATTGTTAGTGGTTACTTCCATTGTGGCTGTCCTCAAAAGCCACTGTGTGCTTTTGCCTGTATGGTGTATGGAATGATGCTGATTTCCCTTGAAGAACCTTGTTGTCTTCAGTTGCAACAGTTGTTTTGAATTATCCAAAATTAGATGGGTGAGGCTGATAGAATGTTCTGCATGTCTCTCTGCCCCAGCCATTCATATTTTGAAGTGGGTTATGGATCTGCATGACAAGTTACCTGATGTGCTGGCTGGGAGCTGCTGAAAGGGCAAGCATTCTTACTGCTCTCCCGAGTCCTTGCTCCTTCCTGCATGCACCTTCTGCTTCTCATGTGGCACTTTGCTGCTCATATGACCTATGATACACTATTGGAGAGAGAGGAACTGGCAGAAAATATACTTCACCAAAATAGAAGAGTCTTAGTGCTCTTGAATGAGCTTACTGCTGGGGGAACAGAGCTGAAGTGGCCACTGAACGGGAGTCAAGGTCTGATGGTCAGGGCTGTGCTGTCTGGTAGTAGCTGGCCTTTAGTGTGCTGTAGCTAAAGGTGAAACTCTAAGAAGGACAGCTAGAGGAATTTCAGAGCTCATATGGATGTCTTTTGGGGAAGTAGGGCTTCCAGGCATGCAGGATTGACTAGCTTGTTAGTGTTGAGGACAGTTTTTTCTGCCTTGTAGTCCAGCCTAGTCCCGGACCGTGAGACTCCACTCTCATTTCTTTACAAAGGTGTGTTTTAGTCATATTTTACTTCCTCAGAAGCATATCCTCGCTTCACTTTAGAGAAGAAACACTGCAGACACTTGCAGTTGTTTCTTACCACGAAGAAAATACTTTCTCTTTGACTGAAGTCTTGGTTCCCTGGGAGTTTATCAACCTTTCTGACTTCATTTTTGAAACTGATTTTACTCATTTTGGGATCTGTGCTTAATTCCATCAATCACAATTCTCACAGCACCTCTGTGGCTGACTGGAAGATTTTTTTTTGGAGGCCAAATGAAAGTTTTGAATCATTCCCAAGGATGTCCTGATAACTCTAGGGTTGTTGTCAAGTGGCACAATTGATTGAACACCAGTAATTCCTATTCATGCAGTATTTAGCTTTCCTGTTTATCATCATAACTGCTAGCTTCCTTAAGCTCAGGGCTTGCTTTGCTATTAATTTCATTGTTGAATCTTAAGTTAAATTAAAGATGGAGTGTTTTTTTGAAGTATCTTCTTGGCTTCTGAGTTCCTCATCCTGCAGTCAATAGGTAGGAAATACAATTTTGGCTTCACTCAGGGCAGGGTTGCCCTGGCTGTTCATGTAGTGTTTGTGTGCTGCCTGTGCCATCAGGTTTAAGCATTCAAAGCAAATAAAGCCAGCAAGTGTCTTGAGCACTACTTATGAGGGTGTGATTAAGAGTGGTTATGATCTCAGAATCACAGAAGATGTGGAAGTGCAGAAAAGGAGTAAAAGATCCTAAGTAAAAAGAGGAAATGAAAACGATCTTATCAGCTGTAAGCACCTTCTTACAGTTCACCCAAATATGTCTCATTCATACAATCTAATTCAAATGTCTCATTCGAATTCAAATGCTCAGAGTGTGCACTGGTGAACCTGAAAATACAACTTCTTTGGTGATGGCATTCTTGGTTAGTGGGAAGGAGCATGGTAGAATAGGGAGAAAGAAGTTGAGATGTTTGGTGAAGCATGGTCCTCAGGGAGGAGGGATTTGTTCTCAGGATATACTGAACATGAAATAAACTTAGGGTATTTCTTAGGGTTAAATACTTGTTCAGTGTGTTTTGTGCTTCTCAGGCAGAAACTTGTTTTTATTTATTAGTCAAGAGGAACTTGAAAGCACCTCACTTTAACATAAAAGTTCAAACTGGAGTGCTGTCTTGGTGTTTTTTGTTTTTTTTTTTTATCCTGTTATGTTAAGTACTAGTCCTCCCTGGTAAGATAAACTATTACACCTCTTCTTCTTTCTGTGGCCTGGCTGCTGTTTTCCATCACAGAAACAGAGCCTGCTTCTCCTTCTGAGATAAGTGGCATACCAAGGAAGACTTGCTGTGTATAAAAGTATATATCATTAATTTTCTCTCCTCCATTTCTATGCACCTTGTGTGTGAGAAATAAATTCCACTTTGCAGATAATTGTGTTTAAAGTATTTATTGAATATTATATGGGATCAGAAAGTTTATGCCAGGCTAGTACACTACAGTTTAATTTCCTTTGGAAAAAAAAAGTTAAGATTTTTTTGATCAAACTCTGGATACACATTTTAAGCATTGAGTGAATGTTGGCGTGGGTTTGTACTTTGTGTAGCTGGCTTTGATTTCTGTGGTGTATCGACTCCAAGTCCTCCAGCTGTTGAAAGTATCTTAGTCCAGATTTCTGAAAAAGCAAAAACAGATTGAAAGATTTGAGAGCAAAAATGAAGTGGAACAGAAAACCACTTCAGAGATTTATGGTCATAAACATCTATGTTGGTTTAGCAAATGAGATTGGCTACTTGGCTATTTATGAATTTTATCCACTTGTCATATTAAAACAGTCATAGTAGTTGGTATTCCTGCATAACAGATGGAATAGCCATGGAAACAATTTCTTGAAATACTGTTTGAAACTCAACCTGTGATGATTGATTTATCTTTTTCCTTTGCCCCAGGAAAAAGAAGCTATGCAGTAATCCACACAAGATATGTATAATATCAGGTACAAAACAGATATAGCTATGAAATGTATTTTATCATCAGTAAGATCTTTGCAGTATTATGTTGGGTCTTCTTTCTGTTTTAGTTTTGGTTTTGTTCCACAAAATAAGCAAATCATACTTACACAAGTAAATAAGTATCTCTTACTATTAAATGTCCCTTTTTGGCTAAGAAAGTAGATTAATTGTGCTGATGAGCACTAAAAGGAGTGACAGGTATAAAAACAGCAGGAAAGTTATAGAGTCTCTTAGTTAGCAACCCAGTTGCTGAAAGAAGTTATTCTTGCCACTTCCAATGGATACCTAGTATTTTATTAGACATGTAGTCAGTGTATTGCTTATATGTGGATTTTGCTGCCAATAAATAGCCATTGCTGCTTTGGCAGTCATTTTGATTGAATTACACTGACTGTTTTATGTGATTGCTGCTTTATTCTATGTTCTGATAAGTCGAAACTTAAATTCAGTTTTTAGTGAAATTCCATAAGGAGTGCAGACTTGTTGAGCATTGTATGCAAAAGAATTAGACCCTTCTAAAGACTTTGTGAAAATTTGGCATGGGGTTGTTTTACTGGATTCACCTTTCTACTGAGAAGTGTACTGACAGAAGAATCCTGTTGTATGTATATAAAATATGACACAGGTTGGATTCGTTAGTGCTGAGGTAATGCCCCTTATGGAATTTAAGATAAAATATGAATGAATGTGAGGAATTTGCTATGTGTGTGCCAAATTCTATATTTAACTAATTTTTCATTGATTAGGAAGTTACTGGATTTTTATTTTGATAGTGTTTGTTTTATTTGGTATTTCAGGGAGCATTTACCGCTTTCTGGTGCTGTTCACCACATTTTTAGAAATTCCTTTTGCAATAATACATGTCACATTACTTGTGTTCACAACCCACTTGTAAGGACTGGTTGTCATTTTTCTCCTTTCTCCTCCATGGATAGTCTTTGGAGAGCTTGGAGAGAGGCAGGGATCAATAAAATCAAAGAATGGCTGTGCTCACCCATTTTTTTAAAAGACTTGCTCATGAATAAAACTGAAGATATTGTCAGCTGATTTGTATATTTTAATGCATGTATGAGGAGCACCACAGATGGAGGATAACCTTGTAGTTCAGATACATAACTGGAGGATTAGAGCTCTTCTTTTGTCTGTTAAATTTAAGGTCTTTCCTAGATTACCTGTTTGAGAGAGGTTTGAGGTTTATTACAATCACTCATAGATTTAGAAGTTGTTGATAGAGTGTAAAATAAAAATATTTAAATTATATGTTTGTATATCACCTTAAGGGCAATATTTGACCTTAAACCACTTGAAAAATCTTAAAAAGTGATTATAGGCAGCAGAAAGCATATCTACTGTAAATTTAATGGTACCACTAGGAAACAGTCCAACACCAACAGGTTTATTTGTATGCTTGGAATTAACATGGCTTTTAAAAATTGGTGAATATATCCTAATTGTGCCAGAGTTGAAAGCTTTGCCATGCAAAACTTTATGGCCCATGCAGTTTGCTGGATGTTGTGGTTGTTCCTTTCAGTTTCAAGAGCTGTGAAACTTGCTTGTCCTTGGCAAAAAAAAAGGTGTGTGGAAAAAAAGAATGCAGCTTAACTGATACTATAGATGGAACAGTAAAGAGGCCAGTGGAATGTNGGATTTTTAAGAGAGCTTTGAGGAATGTGAATTACGACAGACTAAAGAAAATGTCGGTGTGAAAAATTGTTTACTTGAAATGGACTCAAGAGACATAACCTGGAGAGCTGCTCATAGCAGAAAAGATATTAAATATTTCTGGGAAAACTGATCATAAGGGAAGAACATGACAGTTTTTTAAAGTACTTGTCTGCTATGGATGATATTGTGGTATAAATCAATTATCAAATCAATGAAAAAATTTAGCAGATGGAAGCTGAACTTAACAATGTATTTATGANTCTCACAGCCAGAAATAGAACACACAGGCAGATTAAGCCCAAAATATATATAAGATTTTTTTTTTTTTTTTTTTTAATTTAAAAGATCTCTGTGAACTTGTAGGCAAACTGGATTTTGAGCTGGGCAGTAGAAAGTTGTGTCTTTGCATTTGGTCACAGGGGCTGTGAGATGAAAGCACCAATGCGAGGCGTGTAGCTGGAGAGCCTGAGGCTGCTTGCGTGGTGGCATCGGGGTGGTTATGCTGCCTGGTGGCAGAAAATCACATAAGGTATCACAGTCTGTACCAATGAACATGGATGTTACCTGCAGCTCTGAATATCCTGTTCCAAGGTTGGTTTTAGCCTCTTATCTTGTTCCTGAGTCTCAGGGGGAGTTGAATTATTAAAGGACATATTTTGTCTTTGAACAAGTAGCTCTCAGCAATGTCAATGTTTGGCGTGCACAGAATGCAGTGATGTTTGGCTTTTTCTTGTGGGGAGCTGACATAGGGCTGTGGTCACTGCTGCAGCTTTCCTTTCCCTAATCTGCTTTGAGGCAGATGAAATAATTTACAGCACTCCCAAGTGTGTTAGAAATTATTATGGAGACAAAGATATTGTCCTTAGAGATTGCCTTGGAAGTTGTGACTTTGGGAATATGTCTGTTCAGAACTACTGTGCTGTAGACTTATTAATTTTTAATTTTCATATCTTCTTTTTAACCTCCCCCCATGGAGTCTTACAGGCTGTGTCTATCAGTACACATACTATTTTGTGACCCTTGTAGTTAGGGTTGCTTGTGAAGCACATATTTGGTACTTGTTTGTCACTACTGTGCTAGAGAAAGCAATGACAGCAGCACGGACCTCCTTGGGGAAAAGCAGGCATTTCATTGAGAACACGGGTCATATTTACAGGGTGTTACACTGAACTAAGACAAGACAGTAGCTCATTGGATAATTGGGAAAACACCTCTGGGACAGCACTTCAGGA